>CAIGRB010068167.1:112973-131864 GCA_903798255.1 Fraxinus quadrangulata
AGAGATTAGTAAATGAGCGTGATTATTTTGAAACCATCAGAAAATGCCCGATGTAGTTATCTTACTCTAGTGCACTGAGGGGCTACGGCAGTGTACTAGAGTTGTGTATTTGACTCATATACACTGAGGGCTACAGCCGTGTGTAAATGTAACTCTTATCCACTGAGGGGCTATGACCATGTGTAAGGGTACCTATTATGCATTGAGGGGCTATAGCCGTGTATGAAAATGATTACGTTATTTCCACTTTGTGCACTGAGGGTCTACAGCCGTGTACAGAAGTGTTGATCAGACAGTTTATGTGCATATGACTTTATGGCTTTCAGATCATCGGCAGATAATTACATGGGGTATATTTTGATGTGATTATCCACTATATAGTGAATTATTAGCTTTCAGCTTACATTTTCCAACTTACAGTTCAGCTTATTGATTTCAGATTATGGTTTTAGCTTATTGAATTCGATAATGTACTTACTCATCTTGTTGTATCAACTATTATCATTTTTAGATATCAGTTTGAGTCTAATTTATGATTTAGCACCACCAATATGATTTTATGCGATTTTATGATTCATATTTCAATAATAATGAGTGCATGAAGATAAGTGAAATATCATTTTCAGTTTTTATAAATGTATATACATACATAAAGGATAGTATCTCCATTTTCTAAACACTCCATTCACTGGGATTATCATCTCATACATTTTCTTAACATTTTCCTTATAGGAAGTAGTTGACTGAGCAGTGGTGAAGGTTATATTGATAGTTTTGCAGCCACTACACCACCAATTGTAGGTTCTTTCACCTAAAACGTGTAATCATCAAGCGAATCATTTTCATCATATTTGAGGATTTTTGTACTCGAATGTACCAATGATCATGATGGAATATTGTAAACTAAACTACGTCACTATTATCTTATTGCGTAGTTATGATGCATAGTGATATAGATGTTGTTGGTTGGGCGAGTGATTGATATAATGATGTTGGTATATTGGTGTTTGGGAAAGTTTTTACGGTTACAGGATTGAGAATAGTTCCATTTTTTTAACGGAGACTCTGTCAAATTTTTTTTATAAAGATATGTCATGGTCAAGCAGGTTATGTTGCCTTGGTGGTGGGTCCGATATTCAGCTAGCATCTACCATTGGCACACGACACGTGTCGGGTCCATTAGAATAATTCGGGACGGGTCGTAACATGTAGCAACCACTATCGTACCTTTATATGTTTCTTTCAAAGAAGTTTCATCCATGCAAATTATCCGCCGCCATCAAAGAGTGAAATCCACAAATGCATAGTTTAAGAGCCATAAAAAAAGTACTTGAAGTGATTACCACCTTCACTCTGAGGAGATAGTGACATGCATAGATTACTTCTCAACAAGTTATAGGAATATGCAACAAATTTAGCATAATCATGAGAACCTATTAGATCTTCTAAAGCACATTCATTAGCCATTCATGCCTCCTAATAGCTCATATTTATCCCAAACTCCGTTGGATGTTTGCAGTCTGTATATCGTATTTATGTTTTAAAATTTTTGCATGACATTTCTTCCAATAATCCATGACCTTGCTTGTATGTGATCATTGTAACGAATACCCAAAGAGCAAGTATTTTTCATACATAATGAGGAACAAGAAAATAATCACATTGACTATATTTTGTAACCCCCAAACTTCATTTGGAATTGTTGTCTGATCAAACAACTAGTTATGTAGTCTCATTTGATTTTTTTTTTTACTTTGAATTCGAAGTTGTGCTTCAGTGCAAGTAAGTACGTGGCTTGCCAAAGATATTTTTTGGTTTCAAACAATTGGACATCTCAGATCTTCCTCCTTAGGAACGAGAATATTTTGAAATTGGTCCAATCTTAAAAGTTCCGACCAAACCTGATACTGTATGTAGATAATGTAACAAAATCCTCATTTGTAAAAGGAATTTCTACCTCGTTGTCTTGACTATTGATGATTATGTTTCACTCATCATATTAATGCTACTTAACCTTGATATTTCGTTTGATTCTTAGAGTTCTAGAACGTTTCAATTTGTATTTTCGTGTTGTTTTATAGGTTAGGTGAATTGGTTAAATGGTGTAAAAACTTGGAGAAAAGAGTGATGTAAGCATCAACTTAGGAGAAGTTGATGTTAATTTGTTGATGTTAATTTGGTGAAACTCAATTATTGAAGGCTAAATTGAAAGAAAGAAGTGAATAACGAAAAAATATTGTGAAATCCAAAGTTTGAGGACTCAATTGTAACTTTTCAACATTTGATTTGGACCACAAAGCGATAATTAAAAATTGTTAGGAGTCAATCGAATGTAATTAGAAGTAAAAAAAAAATGAGTAAAATATCTACGGTTTTTTGTAACCAGCTTGAGATTATGTTTTGGCATTTAAATAGTTATTTTTTTTATATTCTCCTATCCCATTTATTTGTGTTATTGATTTTATTGCTTTCAATTAATTGGCCGATAGGAAATTACAGATTTCAAGAGAGAGTATAATTCATTAAAGCACGTTCCACATAAGAACCATGAACTCAATAATTCTTAGTTATCTGATTTGGAATAGAGATATTAGAATTGAATTTTAGAAATAGTTTTTACTCGGCACTTGAGATAGGGACTAGAATAAAATTAGGGTTCTTGCTTATAAATTTGAAAAAATTGATTACTTATAATTATATAGTTGAGAAACATATTTTATAGTTAGGTGAGATTTTATCCTAGGCTTTCTATTATTGATTAACTCTTTAAAACTTGCATTCATTCGTTGAATTTATCACATTCATCATTAAATTTATTACAAACATCGATCTTATAATTCAATTTTCTAGACAAAATAAGAGATACACAATTATAATACTTAGTAATAAATTGAATATCAATCCCTGTAGGTTCGACATCCGTACTTAATCTTTATATTACAAAACTTGACGTCGTACACTTGTAGCATATTTATGTTATAGAAACATGTAACAAATTTTTGGGGCTGTTGCTGAGGCAACGCATATTTGATTTTTTATTCATATTATTACTAATTAGCTTTTGTTCTAATTTAGACTTCTTTACTTTTAATAGTTTGCTTGTTTTGTTTCAATTGTTTATACGAACATCGAAATGTTACGAACTAGTACGTTTTATCTCGAAATCGAAAGAACATTTCAGAGACTAAGGGCTATAAAAAGAAACGAACTCGAAGAAATGACAGCAAATGAAAACAATCAATAGCGAGTTATTCGAGACTATGTTTGACCCATTGTCAATGACAACTTCTCCGATATTGTGCACTAAACTATTGCTACAAAAAACTTTGAACTGAAAGTTCGCATTGATTAGTATGGTGATGCTGAATCAGTTTGGAAAATCTCCATTAGAATATCCAAATCTTCATTTTTCTACTTTTTTGGAGATCCGCGATACTATAAATGTGAACGGTGTTATTGAAGACACCATCAGACTACATTTGTTTCCTTTCTCCTTGAGGGATAAAGCAAATGGACGGTTTCAATTATTGCCAGTTGGTTCTATTACCACTTGGGATGGGATGTCTTAAAAATTCCTCATCACATTTTCCCCTCTTCCAAATTAGCTCAATTGTGTAGTAAGATTGGAAAAATTTAAACAAGTTGAGTTTGAACCATTTTATGAGACCTGGGAGAGATTAAAAAATTTACTTAGAAGATTTCATCAGCATGGTTATCAAAATTGGATGCAGATTGAGATATTCTATAACAGATTGAATAGTGAAACACAGGCCATAGTTGATGCAAGTGTAGGTGGTACTTTGATGTCTAAGACTCTAGATGTTGCCTTTTTACTATTGGATGAAATAGCTACAAACATCTACCAATGGCCAAGTGAGCGTTCAAGTGCAAAGAAAGTTGCTAGCCTTTATATAATGGATCTCATTACAGACCTAACAGCTCAGATGCTATCATTCACAACCCAAATAGTTGCATTAACATCACAAGGGACTCTGCAAAAAATAGATTTTATTATGGCTGATTCTACTTCATACCATGAGATTGGGATGGAGAATGATCAAGTGCCGTTTGTAAAAGGCCGAAACTTCAACCAAAGTGGCAATTGCTCAGCAAATAACTACCATCCATGGTTACAAAGCCATGAGAATCTGTCTTATGGTAGCACCAAGAATGTGTAGTGCCTCTTCTTAGGTTCAATAATTAGAATTTTGAAGGAAAATCATTATTGGATGACATTTTAGGAGACTTTGTTTCAGAGACAAGGGCGAAGTTCAACAAGGATGAGTCCCGACTAGACAATATTAAGACTCATATGATCAACATGCGAGCTATAGTGAAAAATCTTGAGGTACAGATTGGTCAGCTCGCAACTGCAACAAACTTCCAACAAAAAGGAAAGTTTTCCAGTGACACAGAGGTAAACCCATGGAAGCACTACAAGACCATCATGCCGAGAAGTGGTAAGAAGGTTGGAGAAAGCAAACCTAAAGAGGCTCTGATTCTTACACTTGATTCCAAACATGTGGAAGAGAATCTGGTTGAAGAGTAGAAAACAGAGGCAAAGGCAACAAAGAAGGCTCCAAATCTTACTCAATCTCATTCCCAAACAATCTACCAATCTTGAAACCACAACTGTCATATCTACAAAGATTCTTGAAAAAGAAGTTCGATGAGAAATTTTCAAAATTCTTGAAAGTCTTTGAGAAAATCCACATCAACATTCATTTTGAAGATGCTTTGGTCCAAATGCCAATTATGCCAAATTTCTGAAAGAAGTGATGTCAAAGAAAAAGAAGCTGGAAGAGTTTGAGACGGTGAAATTAACAGCAGAATGTAGTGCTATTCTCCAGAAAAAATCTCCCTCAGAAATTAAAAGATCTGGGTAGCTTCATTATTCCATGCACAATTGGCACTTCTACTTTTGACATAGGCATTTTGTGACATTGGAGCTAACATCAATTTAATACCACTACCTATATTCAAGAAGTTAAGCTTTAGAGAAATGAAACCAGCCACCATCACTTTGCAACTAGCTGATAGATTCATCACATACCCTAGGTGGATCATGGAAGATGTATTGGTGAAAGTAGACACGTTTATCTTTTTGGTGGACTTTGTGGTTTTGGATATGGAAAAAGATCAAGAATTACCATTAATTCTTGGTAGGTCTTTCTTGGCAACTGGAAGAGCTTTGATTGATATCTTGAGGAAAATTAACAATGTGGGTTAATGAAGATCAAGTCATGTTCAAAATTTATCAAGCAAAGAAATCCTCATAAAAAGTCAATACTTGCCATATGGTCCAAACAATTGAGTATAGGTGGGAACTAAAAGTCAAAAATAATTGTTTTATGACCTTTTAGAGTAGTATTTTGGAATCAGTACTTTAAGATGTGATACAATTGCTACTCATAGCTACACAGGGAATAATGAAGCGGTTGACTTTCTCTTGGCCTATGAATCTTACCCACGAGAATGAAGGAAGAACTACATAGAAGAGCCTTTTAAACTTCCCAATATTGTTGAATCAAAAGAGATTTTGAGTACTATACTGGAGTTGAAGCCGCCTCCTAATCATCTTGGCCATGCTCTTTAGAAGAAAAATTCAAATACATGAAAGCTAAGTTGTGATTCGAAAGCAGCAGGTGCTACATCACTTGTGCAACGTGATAAAACAAGGTTCCGGCATGACATATGGGAAAAGGCAAAAGTTTACAAAGAACGAACCAAAAATTGGCATAAAAGCCAAGGAAAAAGTCTCAAAACATGAAGAAAGTGGCTCTTGAAGACCCAACATAAGGCAGTTCGACAATGTCAAGCTAATGACATTAAAGATGCGCTTTGTAAATGGTAACCCAAGCTTTCTATCTCTCTATCACTTCTACTTAGATATTAGTTTATAATTTTATTAATAGTTTCTTAATGAGTTTGTTTTTCTTGTAAGGTAAGTCTCAAGTTTGGGAGAGAAGCTAGAAGCAACATTCAACATCCATAAATCCACCATCACATCACCATGAAGCCATAGCATTGAAGACAACCAATATTTTCACTCAGGAAAGTCATCATCCTTTTCCTTTAATTTCACATTGGGAAAATGTTTAGTTTAAGTTTAGAGGGGAATATTAATTATCTTATTGCTTAGTTGTTAGTCACTTTTTGCTTCCCAAGACTAACCATATAGACGAGGAAATTTTCTCAATTTTGATGCAAACAAATTATATTAAAGAAAAATGAGAGAAAATTTACAAGCAATACATACATCTAATATCAAGCATTTAAAGAGATTCTAGCCCTATCCTAAATTCAAACCAACACACACTAACTGTAAAAATTATTGCAGAAATAAGGTAGATAATTTACTCATATTGTGTTCGCTTCCGCCTTCGTAATAATAAGGAGATGAATTTTGGAATTTTCACAAATTTGTAGTTGAGTATTTCATAGTGCCTAAATCTTCAAGTTTCTGAAACTATGCCCATAAACAATTGATGCTTCACAATCAATTGAATTTGATGGAATGCAGTCGAGGGAAGAAAGAAACCGTTCATTTCAAAAAATAGAGAATAGGGTTTTACAACAGGTGAAATGAGGGGAAATATGGTGATTTTTGAGTTCATAGTTGAAAGGCAATTTTTTTCATTTTACCATTTATACATTTTTTTTTATTATGAGTCAAAGGCTATTTGTCCAAACTCTTTGTCCAACCTGGCTAAATGGCCAAATTTCCCATACAAAATTGAGAAAAGCCTAGCTAAATCTAAATCTTATGGTTTAAAACTGGAAATCTTTTAAGAGAGAGGAAAAAAAGAATGGGAATAAATCTAAATAGATGTCAGTTTCAATCTTATATACATTTTGCAATTGTAAGGATACTTGTGTCTTTTTAGTCAAAGATATTTTCGATATTTTACCATGATAGGGAGGATGCAATTTTAACATATTGGAGGTGTTTCCACTTAAAATGACATAAGTACGCCTCTTGTCACTTATAGGCCTTTGATCAAGGCTGATCCCATTTAGCTATTTAAGGGAGGGCACAACCCAGTTCCATCTCGTAGAAAGAGAATCGAACCAAGAATTACAAGATATCTTATAAATAGAATCATAGGGTCCAACTATAATTAAGAAATATAATCGTTCGATTCAATTCAGTTCGATTCATACTATAATTAAATTTTTAAACGTTCTCATAATTTTAACAACTATTTTCATTTTTCTAATATTTAAAACAACACAACAATCTAACAAATGATAGGTATCATATATAATATATTAAATATCATATCAAGTGATAATTATTTTTTTGGACGATTTTAATCATTTTACAATTCAATTATTTCAATAATATCTTATGATAAGTGCGTTTTCTAACGTGTATTTAGCGACATTACATGACTAATTGTTGACATAAATGCTTGAATATGGCTTAATTCGACATAAATTGTGTTTATAGGACACAATTATAGGACACATTGATGGGTGGAATGAAATGTAGGCGAAAACGAGCAAAAGAAGGACCAAACTGGTGGAGAACAAAAGTTCGAGGACTAAAGTACAAATAATTGAAAGGTGATGAGAAACACGATCAGAGTTGATAAACGGATTAAGCTCAAATTGGATGAGGCATGGGATGATGAAAAGAAGAGAATTCACAAGGGGAACCGAAACAAGTGAAAAGAAAGTTAAAGGACAAACGAAAGTGCATGGAAGATGCACCTTCCATGCGGCCGCATGATATAAAAACCATGCATGGTCGCACACCCATATGTAGGGATTCCAGGGGGGTTGAGTATACCATGCAGTCGCATGGAATACTACCATGCGGCCGCATGGTAGGAATTTTTGGCGAAAAATTTTGTTTCCTTATTTTTTCCAATACTTTGGGTAATGAAATTATGGCAACTATAAAAGCCAATATTCATCCAGAAACGAGTTGACTACGCATTCTTTGAGAGAAAAACACATTGGAGAGCTAGCAAGAAGGCGAGAACGAGGACATTCACTTCGAGCTTTAAGATTTCAAGATTTAATTCAAGTTTTTAGTGATGTCTTCTTTTTATTATTTTTATTACTCTTTTATTTTACCCTTATTAGGCTAGACTTTTTATGTACTAGGTGAATGATGAACCTCACATTGTGATATTTTAATTTCTATTTTGCAATTTGATATTTAAACACGTTTGATGGATGTTGAATGCTTTATATACACTTTGTTGCCTCCACAATTACAGTGCACGATAATTGTGTGAGTTTAGATGGTTTATTTTATGCATTCGAAAGAAAGGAAATAAACTCAACAAGGTATAAATCATCGTAGGGTTCATAGGGATAGAAATATACCGCTATACTTTACGTGAATCTCTAAATGTTTAAAAAACATCATGCGTTCTTGTATATTGCATTTGTCATAGAAATATAGTAAAATGGTATGCTAGAATATGTTCAATTCTATTCGAAAGATATTGTTAGATAAGTTAGAAACATTGATTCTTCAACCAATTCATCGTGTTATGAAATTGTGAAATAGGGGTTAAAAGTGAACTTTGCTTGGTGATTCGGGATCCTAGTGCGCTTTTTATATATTAATTTCATTCAAATCTTTTGCATTGAAACTTCATTTTTGCATTCAAGTCGTAATTTTAGTTTAATTTGCATGCTAGTCTTAGTTTAATCATAGAAACTGAAAAACTCGTCTCAAATTTAATAGATTCAGTTAAAGTCGCGATAATAAAAATCACGTTAAATCAATCCTCATGGGAACGATACTCGAAATTCTAGGATTTTCACTTTATTACTTGTCAATGAACCGTGCACTTGCGGTAAATTAAATTTGAAACATATTTTCGTACAACAATTTTTTGGCGTCGTTGCCGGGGATTGAGTATTAATTTGGTTTTTGTTATTTATACACTAATTCGAACTCATTTTTTCTTTTAGTTTTTATTTTATTTGTTATTAAGTTCAATTATTTAGGTTGAGCTAAGTGCTACTATTTTTTTGCTTCTTCAGATCTTGCATGTGAAGATTAGTTGGCGGTGTACTACTTCGAGCTGATTTGGAAATTGAATGAACTTTTCATCGAAGACAGAGGATATCGAGAGTAGCACAGTAGAAAAATCAAGAACATTTACAAATGGCCGATCAACAACTGGAACCAATTGTAGAATCTGCAGCTCCAGCCAATGCAGAAGCACAATATGATGGAAACACTTTACTTGGGGATTTTTTCTCATTGTTCGACATTCAAAGCCAATCTAGTATTGTTTACCCAGCATTTGGACAACCAAATTTTCAGCCAAAGACAAATGTCATCCAACTCTTTCAAAATGGACATCAATTCTATGGAATGGCCAATGAGAATCCACATACACATGTATACCGTTTTACTGGATATGTGTCAACATTTCAAATACCAAGGGATATCAGAAAGATGCAATCAGACTGAGGCTGTTCCCATACACTCTTCGGGATAAAGCACTTGAGTGGCTTGATTCACTTCCGGTGGCAAGTATAATTACATGGGATGACTTGGCTCATAAATTTTGCACCAAATTCTTCTCACCGGCCAAAGTGGCAAGACTAAGGCACGAAATATCAATATTTAACCAAACTGAGGCTGAATCCTTTGATGGCTTTGGAACAGGTTCAAAAACATGCTTCGAAAGTATCCTCAACACGGGTTCGACAAGACAACACAAATCAGATTCTTCTACATGGGACTACTTCCAGCTTTCAGAAGCATGGTAGATTCATCGTCAAATGGATCCCTAACTACAAGGTCTATCGATGGGTCTTGGGAATTGTTCGAGAGAATGGCTAATACTTCAGCCATGTGATCTTCAAACCGAGGGGTTCCAAAGAAAGCAGCAGGAGTGTATGAGGTCGATACTTATTCGGCCTTGTCTGCAAACATTAACTCTTTATTTCACAAGATGGAGAGCATAACACAGACGGTGAATTCAGCATAAGTCAAGAAGTCAATTTGTGAAGAATGTGGAGCAGAACATGGCACGACTGAATGCCCTTTCCTTATACAAAGAATGGAACATGTAGACTTTGTTCAATGGGGTCAAAGTCAGTACAACCCTAATTCCGAAACATACAACTCGGAATGGAGAAACCATCCAAACTTCTCTTGGGGTGGAAATCAAAATCACAATCAAAGTCATAACCGAGCTCCAGGGCAGTTTCAGTAAGAGAAGAAACCTCAGCTGGAAGACATATTTACAAAACTCATGGAGAAAATCGATAAATATATGAAAACCACAAATCAATTCATGAGGAAGACTGAAACAAACTTCCAAAATCAGGGTGCGGCTATTAAAAATTTGGAGACTCAAATGGGACAGCTAGCTCTTTCTATGACAGGAAGAGTACATAGTACATAGTCAAGTAACACAGAAGTAAATCCTAAGGAGCATGTTCAAGCCATTATTACAGGAAGTGGAGTTCAGCTACCTGAGATACATGTCAAGAGACCAGGTGCAAATAAAGAACAAGTGGAGTCTCCTGAAGAAGAGAATGAGAAGTAGGTTGACAACACCAAGAAGACATCGGTAGAGAAAGTTCAGAAAAATCACAACAAATGCCAGATAATTCAGTGAATCCCCATGAGCCACCATTTCCATTTCCATAATGGTTGAGGAAGTAAAAGCAATACAAAAACTTTCTTGAAGTGTTCAGAAAACTCCATATAAACATTCCATTGGCTGATGCACTATTCCAAATACCAAGCTACGCAAAATTTTTGAAGGACATTCTATCAAATAAACACAAGTTGGAGGATCATGAGACAGTGATNTAGACTTTGTTCAATGGGGTCAAAGTCAGTACAACCCTAATTCCGAAACATACAACTCGGAATGGAGAAACCATCCAAACTTCTCTTGGGGTGGAAATCAAAATCACAATCAAAGTCATAACCGAGCTCCAGGGCAGTTTCAGTAAGAGAAGAAACCTCAGCTGGAAGACATATTTACAAAACTCATGGAGAAAATCGATAAATATATGAAAACCACAAATCAATTCATGAGGAAGACTGAAACAAACTTCCAAAATCAGGGTGCGGCTATTAAAAATTTGGAGACTCAAATGGGACAGCTAGCTCTTTCTATGACAGGAAGAGTACATAGTACATAGTCAAGTAACACAGAAGTAAATCCTAAGGAGCATGTTCAAGCCATTATTACAGGAAGTGGAGTTCAGCTACCTGAGATACATGTCAAGAGACCAGGTGCAAATAAAGAACAAGTGGAGTCTCCTGAAGAAGAGAATGAGAAGTAGGTTGACAACACCAAGAAGACATCGGTAGAGAAAGTTCAGAAAAATCACAACAAATGCCAGATAATTCAGTGAATCCCCATGAGCCACCATTTCCATTTCCATAATGGTTGAGGAAGTAAAAGCAATACAAAAACTTTCTTGAAGTGTTCAGAAAACTCCATATAAACATTCCATTGGCTGATGCACTATTCCAAATACCAAGCTACGCAAAATTTTTGAAGGACATTCTATCAAATAAACACAAGTTGGAGGATCATGAGACAGTGATGTTGACTGAAGAAGTCAGTACCAAAATTCAGAAAAAGCTTCTACCAAAGCTAAAAGATCTAGGGAGTTTTACTATATCTTGTACTATTGGTGAAATTTACTTTGATAAAGCATTGTGTGATCTTGGTGCAAGTATTAATTTAATGTCGTTGTCTATTTTCAGAAAATTTGGACTAGGAAAAGCTAAAGCAACCATGGTTACATCGCAACGACTGATCGATCTTTGACACACCTAGGAGGAATCATCGAGGACGTGCTCATCAAGGTGGAAAAATTCATATTTCCTACTGATTTTCTCATATTAGATATGGAGGAAGATAAAGATGTTCCACTAATTCTAGGCAGACCATTCTTGGCCACGGGCAGAGCACTAATTGATGTTCAGAGGGGGCAGCTAATTTTGAGACTGAGTGGAGCAGATATCCTTCAATGTTTTCAAGGCCATGCAGTTTCCTTCAGAGGTAGACATATGTTTCAAAATCGATGGCATTGACAAGGCGGTGCATGATAAATTTCTACTTCAGCATCATTCAGATGTATATGAAGCGTGTATCGTTCATTCTCAATCAATACATTCAGATTCACTTGAGATGGAGATTTGTGCACTGTATATGGAAACTAACCCACTGTATTTTCGAAAATAGCACTTACCGAACTTTGAAGAACTTGGAACATGGAGCAAGAAACATGTACCATCTATTCAGCAACAGCCTAAATTGGAGCTCAACCAACTACCACCGCACCTCAGATATGCTTATTTAGGAGAATCATGCACTCTTTCAGTGATTATATCGAACTCAATTAGCGAGGTGGAGGAAGAAAAACTGCTTCGGGTACTCAAGAAGCACAAAATAGCTATAGGATGGACCATTGCAGATATTAAAGGGATCATCCCTTCATTGTGCGTGCATAAGATTCTCATGGAGGAGAATTTTCGACCAGTGTGGAGAGTCAGCAGAGGTAAAATTCAAATATGAAAGAAGTAGTCCGGGTCGAGGTATTGAAGCTATTGGATGCGGACATTATCTATCCTATATTCGATAGTGGATGGATCAGTCCAGTTTAAGTAATGCCGAAGAAGATGGGGATCACAGTCGTACCTAATGAGAAGAATGAACTTATTCCTACCAGAACAGTTACGGGGTGAAGGGTTTGCATTGATTACCGCAAACTCAATCTAGCTACTAGGAAGGATCATTTTTCTCTTCCCTTCATTGATCAAATGTTGGAGAGGTTGGCAAGCCACTCACACTATTATTTTCTCGACAGGTATTCCGGTTACAACCAGATACCAGTAGCGCCAGATGACCAGGAGAAGACCACATTCACATGCCCCCCTATGGTACTTTTATCTACTGTAGGATGCCCTTTGGCTTATGCAATGCTCCAGCCACATTTCAGAGATGCGTGATGGCTATATTTTTCGACATGGTTGAGAGATTCATAGAAGTTTTCATGGACGACTTCTCTGTTTTTGGGTCTTCATTCGATGAATGCTTGAAACACCTGAACTTGGTCCTATAGAGATGTCAGGAAACAAAACTGTTATTGAACTGGGAGAAATGTGACTTCATAGTGTAAGAAGGCATTGTACTGGGACATCGGGTTTCAGATAAGGGAATTGAAGTGGACAGGGCAAAAATCTAAGTTATTGAGAATTTACCGCCACCAACTTCTGTCAAGGGTGTTCGCGGCTTCTTGGGTCATGCCGGGTTTTACAGACGATTCATCAAGGACTTCTCGAAGATAATTAAGTCACTATGCAACTTGTTGATGAAAGACGTCCCATGTACTTTTGATGATGAGTGTTTGACAGCTTTTTGCATCCTCAAAGAGAAGCTTACTTTAGCCCCAGTGGTAGTCGCACTAGATTGGGAATTACCGTTTGAATTGATGCCATTGACTACGCTGTAGGAGTAGTTTTGGGACAGCGAAGAAACAATTTTTTTCATGTGATCTACTATCAGCAAAACTTTGAATGTGGCACAGCTGAATTATGCAACCACAGAGAAGAAGTTATTGGCGATCATTTATGTATTTGATAAATTTTGTCCTTACTTGGTTGGGTGAAAAGTTGTTGTCTACATAGATCATGCGGCACTGAAGTATTTGATGACGAAGAAAGACGCAAAGCCAAGATTGATTCGCTGGGTATTACTGCTGCAAGAGTTCGACATAGAAATCAGGGATAAAAAGGATAGTGAAAACGTGGTAATAGATCATCTATCTCGGTTGGAGCTTAGTCCACCAGACGAGTCATTAGATATAAACGAGATTTTTTTGGATGAACAAATCCTCAGTGTGAAAATCCCATCGTGGTATGCTGATATTGTCAACTACTTGGACAAGTCCATTCCCCCACCAGATTATTCAGCTCATTAGAGGAAGAAATTCTTCGAAGAGTTAAAATACTACTTATGGGAAGATACAGTTCTCTATCAGCGCGATGCACACCAGATTATCCGACGTTGTCTGCCTGAAGACGAGGTATCTTAAATTTTGGAACATTGTCATTCATCTGCCTATGCGGGACACTTTGGGGCTTCAAAGACAGCAGCTAAGATCCTACAGTCGGGGTTTTATTGGCCTACACTGTTCAAAGATGTCTTTAAGTTTGTGAAGAAATGTGATCGATGTCAATGCACGGGGAATATCTCGAGGAAGAATGAAATGCCCCTGATAGGTATTCTAGAAGTTGAGCTGTTTGATGTATGGGGGATTAACTTCATAGGACCATTCCCATTGTCATTCTCTAATCAATACATACTTGTGGCGGTTGACTATGTTTCTAAATGGGTAGAAACAGTGGCATTGCCTACTAACGATGCAAAAGTGGTGATTGGATTCCTCAAGAAACACATTTTCACTCGTTATGGCACACCTAGGGCTATCATCAATGACAGGGGCAAACACTTCTGTAATCGTCCATTTGAGCAATTACTAAGCAAGTATGGAGTCAAATACTGCATAGCAACCCCATATAATCCTCAAACCAGTGGACAGGTTGAAGTTTCTAACAGAGAGTTGAAGAAAATACTTGAAGTTACGGTGAATTCATCGAGGAAAGATTGGTCCAAAAAGTTAGACGATGCATTGTAAGCTTACAGAACAGTGTTCAAAACTCACGCTTATCTAGGCAATAAGACCATTTTCTGAGTTCTTCAGACCAACAGGTCAATTCTTGTTTCAGAGTGGTTTTAAATGTGTCGTCTCAGCGAATACGCATCTCGGGTTGTTTAAAATGTGTTTGGATACCAGTTGGGAGTTTTGGATGTACGGTGCGAGCTCATTGACCAAAATTTGGGATTTTGGGGTCAAAATGTGTTTTTGTGCTACAACATGCTTTTTCAAACCACATTCTTGCATCCACGCGCATTTCAAGGTTTAAAATAGATTTGGACAGGTTGTAAGAGCTTTGGAACGTTATTTTAGCAATGTGGGGGTAAAAAGAGGTTTTTGGTGAAATTTTGAATTTTTCCCTGTTTTCTCTCATTTTAAGCACGCTAAACTGATCATCGGCCCTATAAATCCTTTAGAGTGTAAACACGATCTCACGCAGTTATCAAGTGTTGAGAATCGACTTGAGCGTGTGGAATGGTCAGGTATCGATTTTGTGCCAAAATCACGTGTTTCAGGGAAAAAGGGATAAACTAGTGTTTTTCGCGAACTCCACAGGTGTTTCCTAGTTAGTAGTTATGTATGAGTGCAGTTCATGGCCTACACGCGTACATGGTGTTTCGAAACGTGTTTTGACAAGTAGTGGGAGAATTGTAGCATCGAAGTGTTTTTTGGGGTTCACAAATTGGGTTTTTTGTGAAATTCGACTGAAAATGAGCCTTTATAGACTTGATATGCTTCCCAAAATTTTTCTGGTGCATAACCATGTAAACTTGTTTGGCACGAAAAACGGGGCAATGGGGGTCTCTGAGAGGAAAAATCGGGACACTGATTTTTTTGCTAAAACCAGCACCCCTGGTAAGCCATGCGGTCGCATGGCATGGGTCAGGGCCAAAATTGGCCCTGACTTGGATTTCCATGTGGCCGCATGGATTTTGTCCATGCGGTAGCATTGCCCAATTTTGGGCCTTTTTTTTTTTTGTTTTTTCTCCCCACTTTTCCCCACACCACACTTCCATACCCGGCCAACATCACACTCTCCCCACACCACATGCACACACGACACCGTCACACATCACATTACTCTTTCCTTTGCACAACACCACTCTTCCTCTACAATTTCAACATTTTCATCTCAAGAATTCGAGGTAAACCCTTTTCCCTATTTTATTTTTATTTCTTTATTGCTTCGATTTCTTGCTTGAGGCGTTGGGGCTTAGGATTTAGATGATGGTTTACATATGCTTGAGTTATATTGCATAAATTGTGGGCTTAGACTATAACAAGAATTGGAGAAATTGTTGCATTAATACATTGCTTGGAATGTGTTCGATGAAAGCTCTATGAGAACAATTTTTGCACATTCATTTTCTCTTGACCTATGACCTTGTTGAGAGGCATTTTATGATGTTTGTGTGTGATGATTCTTTGAATTGTTTTTGTTGAAACACCTCATTCAAGATGGCCACACATGAGCATAACATAGCTAGGCACAGGACCCTTCACGGTACTCACTTTGGTCCCTAGTTTTCTAACTCATTCGACTTCCATTTCCTCTAAATTTTGGATATGTGTTAGATTACTATATGTAACTACATATGCCCAGAGGTTGTCCGGGAAAATTCTAAATCTCCCCGATGGTGTCTGCCGACGAACTTGTGTGGTTGAATCTGCGATTCGCTGTTTCATTTTCGTTATTCTTCCATATTGATGGACTCCTTATTCCATATTTTGCTATGTGTTAGTTGTTCTCCACCCTTGTACTATATTTTTATAAGTCTCGTTAATTACATGTGTTCAGTTTCACTGTGCTGCTGGATGCCTCCTAAACGCACATCCAAATGCAAGGAAAATGTTGGCTCCACTTCGGGCACTGCCCGTACACAAGCTCTTGAAGGCGGTTTGCACCGATTTCTAGACAGCGGAGCATGTTTCAAGTATATTGAGGTGGTCTCCCATTGGGCAGTCAACCCCAAGCGACCAATACGACTTGCTAACTTTCCCGGCTTTGAATTGCTCACGTTGGTGCAACACTGTGGCTGGGAGAAATTGGTCGAGAGGCCACACCTGTGTATGAAGATCTGGTCAGGGAATTTTATGCCGATTTTAACAGTGACATTGACACCTCGGGTTCTAAGCACCAATATCAAACATGGGTGCGGGGCCGTTGGATTATGTTTACACTAGAGGTCATCCATGATTTTTATCAACTGTCTTGGAATGATGTGGTCCCTATACCAGGAGAGTTCCATTGGCCTGAGGTTGTGGAGGTTTTACTTGGGCATGCAAATGGATGGCCCCTTCAGACAGCGGAATGGTATTAAGTCGAGCTCACTCCATCTATTGCTATCTTGTGGCTCTTCATTTTCCACAACTTTGAGCCAACCTCACACCGCACCACGTTTACAAATCCTAGGGCCGATTTTCTATATCATTTGGTTCGGGGAAACAAGATTGATCTTGCTTTATTTAACTATGAGCAGATTCATACAGTGGAAGTTTAGGGCGACCGTCACAGTTCCTTGATATTTCCAAGTTTAGTGAGTGGCATCTGCAAGATCTCTGGCATCACTATCCCTTCTAGGAAACTTTCTGAAAAATCGAGCCCGTTCTTCAAGCGCAGTACTTTTGAGGTACAAGAGAGGGGTCAGGTGAAACATAGGGAAAATTGGCACGAATGTCGACACACAGCTACTGAGACAGATGTTCGCCACCATGACAGGCTATAGCCGGGACATTCAAAGCCTTCAGCAGGCTTTTGGGGCCATGACTACAGAGGTGCAGACGATGCGGATTGAGCTACAGGGAGTTGACGTTTCACCTCCACTGCCAGTAGGGAGTCTCTCGCAGCTAGGCGAGAAATAGACACAATGAATGGATGGTGAGCATGTATGTCAGCAGGGTAGATGGGATTTAATTGCGCGCAAATAAGATGTAGGATTGTTTAGGCAGCATGAAGACAATGATTCAGGAGCAGACTACTACTATTCAGGGTCTTCAGTCAGAGCTTTCCCACCAATCTGAGTTGATGCACCAGCTCCTGGCACGGCTATCTTTACCACCTGGCAACGACACTGTAGGCCCCAACTTTTCGCCAGCACAACCGTATTGATCAGGGGAGTACCGGTCACTCTCTATGTTTTTAAGTGCCTCATGTCTTCTATTGTGCTTATGCCATGTTCTTATCACATTTCCAACATTGAGGGTAACGTTAGAGTCTAAATTGGGGGGGGAGGGGGTTGGTATGACTATCCATCATGTGTGTTATCTTACTGTTTTTCTTATTTTGATGTTTTGCGTGTGTTTGTACTGAGATTAAAAAAAATTCTCTTCAGGCCTTCATTTGGTTAGTTTCAATTTTCTGTAGTTGCCTGATTTCTAGCAGTTAATTTGAATGTGTGCTTGTATGGGTTTTAATAACTTTGTCGGCAATGATGAGAATATTGGAAGCAGTATAGCTATTAATTGTGAAAATTTTGCATGTTACATTAATCGATACTTGTCTATATGGAGATGTGACAATTGTTTTGCGCACAATACTTGTATTGGGCTTGCTAAGCTAATGATGGGATATGAATCATTGCAGAGTTGAACATGATAGGTCAACCCCGAAAACCTCTATTGCACTTATCGATAAACCATCATTTTAGAAGTTTGGAGATGATTTAGCTATTATAGGAGAACATTGAGATGAGTTGGGATTCCATGCGTGAAAATTGTGTTGTGTGGATTGGATTAGACCAATGAGACAAAAATGAGGTAAAAGTTTCGAGTTAGAGGTTAGTTTTAGAAATTAGGTGTTTAAAAGAAAATGAGCATTGCACTAATCATTGAATAAATAAAGACATCTTTTCGAGCCTATATAACTCGAGTGATTAAGCCTGTAAGAGTTTAAAACCTAGTGCCATGTGGTCATCTGACTTGGGAGTTATCAGCCTAAAACTCGCTACAAGGGTTATATAGAAAGCAAATGGAAGATGTTATAAAAAAAAATCTATCAATTGATGAATAATATACATGCTTCTGTGTGTGAAATGCACTAATTAGCCCAAAACATCCGGTTGATAGAATCATATCTCTGATACAAAACAAGTAACTTAGTTTAGTCTTAACGGTTGAAACAATCAAAGAAATAGGAGAATCCCTGCTAGTTGAAGTGTGAACTTGTGACTGCGAGCTCTATCCAAACTAAGAGAGGGTAAAGACTTAAGTAAATCCAACACT
>CAIGRB010068179.1:2692-26657 GCA_903798255.1 Fraxinus quadrangulata
TCAAATTTGATAGATTCGGTTAAGGTCGATATAATAAAAATCAAATCAAATCAATCCTCGTGGGAACGATACTCGAAATTCTAGGATTTCCACTTTATTACTTGTCAACGAACCGTGCATTTGCTGTGATTTAAATCCGAAACATAGTTTCGTGAACAATGTCAATAATTTTGGGAAATCTCATAAACGAAAAAGAAAGACAGATGATGGGAGCATGCTAACATGGAAAAAAAGACCAATTTTTTTAACTTACCATATTGGGAGGTAAGATTTTGGCATTTGCCAACTCTTATTCAATTTCTTTCAATTATTTGAATATATTTTTTTGTATGAAACTAGCAACATCTTTTTGCTTTGTTACATTATTAGGTGCTACCGTTACGTCATAATTTGGATGTAATACACATTGAGAAAAATATATGTGAAAGCATTTCCTTGGTACATTGTTAGACATAAACGGTAAAACAAAAGATGGATTGAATGCTCGTAAGGATTTACAAGACATGGGAATTAGGAAGGAGTTACATCTGGAGGATAGAGGTAATAGGACATACCTTCCTCCTGCTCCACATACGTTATCAAGGTCAGAGAAACAAAACATTTTGTAAGAGGTTGTTCAACTTGAAGTTACCTGATGGGTATAGTTCAAATGTAGCCAATTGTATATCAGTAGATGAATGCAAAATTATTGGCCTCAAGTCACATGATTGTCATGTCCTCATGCAACAACTCTTGGCTGTAGCATTAAGAGGTTTACTTCCAAAAGGACCATGAAATGCAATTTTTAGACTGTGTACGTTCTTCAATTGATTATGCCAACGTGTTGTTGATAGGGAGAAAATAGCAATACTAGAAGATGAAGTAGTTGAAACCTTATGCAGTCTTGAAAGGTTCTTTCCTCCTACGTTTTTTGATATCATGATACATTTGGGAAGAGAAGTACGATTATGTGGTCCAGTTCATTATCATTGGATGTATCCTTTTGAGAGGTGAGAAATTCACACTTATTTGGATAAATTTATGCACATAATTTCATTCTTGATACTAATTTGTTTACTCTTTTTAATTCTAGACATATGAAGATATTCAAAGGACATGTGAGAAATCGTGCACGACCCGAACGTTGCACAGCTGAATGTTATCTTGCAGATGAGTGCATGAATTTTTGTACCGAGTTTATATAAAACAAGTGAGAGAAATTGATCATCAAGAGGGGAGCAATCAAGATTATGTTAGCAATGAAATGACTGAGGGACGTCCCATTTCTACTCCAAAATTTATTACATTAAGTAATGAAATGTTAGAGATAACACATCGTTGCGTTATTCAATACATCTTTTGTGGAACCTTTTTTGGAGCAATTCATTCACTTTTTCTATTAATAAGTACAGAAAATTTATATTAATTTGTAATCTCAAATAACTTGCTTATTATTAGAATGCATAAACAGAAGCTGAAGCGAAGCAATAGAAGCCTTGAAAAAAATGAAAACTTGCTTTGGAAAATGCACACTGAGAAATTTTCAGTTTGGTTAAAGGAGAAGGTTGTACATAATCTTGATAATGTCTTATCTTCTCATTATAAGAATATATATTTTGAATATAAAATCACTGATACATGTCTAACTTTGTTGCAGATTGAAGTAGGTTCCACCAAAAGTAACGAGTCAGATGTTCTAAAATGGCTGGCATATGGTCATAAAATGCAAGCAGTCTCCTACACTGGATATATTAGCAAAGGGCAACGTTTCCACATAAAAGACGTTGAAAAATCTACAAAAAATAGTGGTGTATCAATTGAAGGGACAACCATGTGTAGAGCTAGTGCAAAGGATAATGCACAAGTTTCTGCTGATGTTGCATTTTATGGAGTCATTAGAGAAATAATTTCATTAGATTACCACATAATGAAGATTCCACTCTTTAAGTGTGATTGGGCAAATGTTGGTAACGGTGTGAAAGTGGATGATTGCTTTACACTTGTTAATTTACACCAAGGTCAAAATAATTTTCTAAAAGACCCTTTTATTTTAGCATCACAGGCCAAACAAGTGTTTTATTCGAGAGAAAATGATTCATCTAATTGGTATGTGGTTTTGAAAGCACCACCTCGAGGTTTTCATGATCTAGAAATATATGATGAGAATGAGGAAGTCGATGTTGGAAATAGTGTTTCACTGAGCATTGATGATGTAAACGAGGAAGTTAGCTATGTAAGAGGGGACTGCGAGGGCACTTTTCTTTGATGATTGAAAATTTTAGTTTATCAATAAAATCATTGTTTTGTTGTCTGTTTTGTTTGTGTTTTCTTGTTCAGCCGCTTTCGCATTGTAATCTTAATATTATATTTGTATTTGTATTTTTTTTGTTGCCTTGCAATGGTGAGTTTTGTTTCTTCATTTTATATGTCATTTTTCTGATTTTCTGATATAGAATGCTAATCATGATTTTCATATTTTCTTAAATAGGTTGGATATCATGGTGAATACCAGAAAGAAGTTTGTTGATGATTCAAAAGCTCCACGTAAAAAGAGATCAGTACGAAAAACTACAAGTGGACAACTTAAAGTAGCCAACACATTTCAACAGCATTTTAACTCTTTGGATGCTCCTACTAGGTCTTTCTGCAGCATGAATATGAGTAAGGAATCTCCTGAAAATGAGGTTACCCCAGAAGATGGTGCAGACATGAGTGGTAATGAAAACCAAAGAGCACATGTGGAAGATACAAGTCTATTACAACAAACTATTGCACCATCTCAAGGAGAGACTCGGCAAGTTCAAAAGAAGAAGAGAGGCCCTACCCAGATGAAAAATTTGAACGAAGTCATTGCTCCAATTGAAGTGAAGTTCAATGAAATGGGACAATCGCTATCAGTCACTTTATCTTCCTTTCTAGGCCGTCTTGTAAGGGAGATTGTACCTTATACTCTTGTTGATTGGCGGTATCTTTCAGATGATATGAAACTTGTTATATGAAAAGATATTCAGGTACATCCTTCAAAATAATTCATCGTTATACAATACAATTGTCATATATATTTGATATTGCATTAAATTGAAAATTTATAACTTGCAACAAAGGTTCAAAGTTGATGAAGAATGGCAAACAGATTACATTTTTAAAGAAATGGGTGGACTCCGGAGAGCATCGAAGTCTCGACTTGTGAAAAATATTAAAGAAGCACCAAATGAAGATGAAAGAATGAAACTCAAACTTGATAATATACTTAAACCCCACTAATGGAAGAAATTTGTGAAGGAAAAGACAAGTACAGATTTTATAGTAAATTCTTCATTTTTCCTTTTCTTAGATCAAATCTTTACTAAGCTATGATTAATTATTGCTAACCTGATATAAGTTTTGGAAATGTAATTATCAGGCTAAAAGCAAAAGGTTTAGAGAAATTCAAGAAAAACAAATCCCACATACATGTAGTCGCAAGGGATTTGCTAGATTGCGTAAAGATATGGTAATATTCCACAAGCCATCTTTAATTTGACTAAGTAAATCATTTGCACTAGATTCTTATTATATTATTCTTCATTCTCTTAGCAAAAGAAAAGCAGTAATCCATCTTCTCTAGGTCAAAAGGAGGTTTGGACAGCAGCACATATAAAAAAGAACGGTGAACCTATATGCAAACTTGTTGAAGAGACGCATGTAAGTATAAATAATTTATTTTTTTAGTTCTATATTTATGTTTGTGTGCACGCGTGTGCGCACATGTGCACGCATATATACACTTATATGCTGTCTTTTAGGAAAAATTAAAAGATGCGAGTTAGCATTCCTTTAACACTAACATAAAAGAAGATGCTCTTTCAAAAGTACTTGGTCCGGAGAATAGTGGACGATGACGAGGGATTGGAGGTGGAGTTTGCTATACAAAGTAATCCATATTAACTCAAAGGGAGTCTAATATAGCTCATTTAAAGGAAGAACAAAATCATCTAAAGGTTCAAATGGCAGATTTGGAGAGGACAATCAATGACTTATTGAAAAAACAGGTTAATAAGTTCCTTTAAGTGAAATATAACTCATATACATTTTTACTTCACATGATTTAGTAACTAGTTTCTAAAATCTTTTATCTTTGTAGTTTTAGGAAAAGCAAAGTGAGGAATTATCTAATATTCAACTACCGTCTTCATTGTAAAATTTATCATTCCTTTTCATTGATAATATGTATTTATTTTTAAAGTTGATTATAACGTGGCTTCTGAATTTGTGTTGTTGAAGAGTGTAAACACTAATACACTCAACAATAAGTGTAAGCTACTAGATTGGATCGGAACAAGAGAAGAGGTGGTAGAAGGACGTTGGTTTTCAAATGATCCAAAAATATTGGTTCATCACATTCCTCTAGGATCTAATGTTGTGAGAGTTTGGGTTGATATAGCTATGAAACTTGATGCATTCTTGTGGAGACCTACTTCTGATATGACTTGTATTGAAGAATGTGTTGGTACCACAGTTGCATGACCATGTCATAAAGTTGTAATCGAGTAAATAGTATAGACAATAATGTCAAACTTTATACCCTATTATCTTCGATCACTAAAATATAACAAGTTGAACGACTTTATTAATTTTCAGATTTAAATGCATCATTGATTTGATATATGTGTTCTCCAAACAAGTTGCAAGTGTTCAAGAAATTTTCTTTTGAAGAACTAGAATGATATGATTCTAATTTAGTTGTGTTTATTTCATTTTTCAAGCATATATTCTATTAGTATTTGGTGTGAGACATAACATAATTAGATTTCTCTATTGAACAACTACATTTGTAAATTTCTACAAAACAATATTGATGATTGTTTGGAATCTATTATTGGCTTGGTTATTGTTGTTCATATTTTTAGTCCAAAACATAATGGTATTGAATATTTACATTTGATAATTAAGGAATTAGGAATGCTATGTAATATCTATACATTATAATAAATAAATGCTATAAAAATAATACATTATATTCAATAAATGCTATAAATGTTAAAAAGTTATGATGGAAAAAGAATGCTATTGAAAATGTAATCATGACGATTAAAGAATGTTATTAAAGTCAAAATTATAACAAAAAAATGCTATCAAATTAAAAATATTGTACAAAAACAATGCTATAAATACTTAAACCATTACGATAATAAAATGATATGTAAAAGTTTTTTTATAGCATTTTATAATAATATTTATAAAACGTTATAATAGAGATATAACCTTTAATAACACCACCTATGATAGCATTTCGAAAAATGTTATAGAACATGGTAGATAGCATTTTTCACAAGTTTAAAAGTTTTTTGCTTGGTTTGATGGTTTGAATGAATCTGATTGGATTTTAGCTTTTAAAATTTAAAAATTTTTGACAAATTTTTATGATTCTACGAACATTTTGTCTGGAGTTTACTATCTCGCTACTTATATGCTACTTGAACGTCTTTATATAATTGTTAGGATTTTTCATAGATATAAAAATGACCCTGATTTTAGTGTAATTATATATTTTACGGAACTAAAGTTTAGAAAATATTAGGAAGACTTGTATATGTTATTCTATTAGCATGCATCATGGATCCCGATATAATTTATCGGATACAAAATTTGTAATTGATCAGATTTCAAGAGCTTTTAACTTTTAATACATTTATCATTTATAGAAATTTAGAACAAATTTTATATGAAATGTTTGAATTATATGCAGAACGAATAGGTGCAAATATTAATCGGGTACCCTCTACACCTACTCCTCCCATTGATATGCTAGAAGATAACGCTAAAATAGTAATTTTATTCGAATGTATTAACTCATATAGATATCATGCAAATGCAGGTGGTTCCTCTAGAAATAGTTTGTTTACCGTATGTAATCAAACATCGGACGCAAGTTCAAATGCATTGCATGTTGAATTAATTGATTACTTTAATCATAATATGTCTAATAACAAAATAATTAAGAAAAGTTCAGAAAAAGTAATTAAATTCTGGCTAAAGTACCAACGATGATGGTCAGTAGTTTCTGCGATGGTAAAAGACCTACTTACATCTTCGGAGTCTGCTTTTATTGCAAGTAGGAGGGTTCTATCCGAGGTAAGAAGCCGACTGAAAGAAGATATTTTGGAAACATTAATGTGCGTGAATGATGGTAAGACAGTCATTTTCGACTGTAAGATAAATATATACCGAAATTGCATGTCGTCAAGTAAGTGATATTTAATTTAACTATACTAATTCAATAGTGTTTTGCACTATTGAATCATGGAAATAAAAAGAATAATAGGCTTTGTATCAACGAAGTTTTAAAATGATCGAACATTTTTGGAGCTTAAGAGCCCCAAAATGCATAGTTTATGCATTTGCCTCAAGTATTCATTGTATAGCCTAAAGGCGATATCAGTATAGTCATACCACATAATCTTACTTCCAATACTTTCTGTCCTTTCAGCGCAAGCATGATCATAAGCCTTTAGTACATCTTTAGAAGCTTCACGTGACATTATAACAACATGAACTTCACCAAGTTGCAGATGCACGATTGGACCATACTATTTCGTTACCTTTCTTAGAGCGTGACGTGGTGGTGCACCTACCAAATGGTGCATGTTTCCGATCAAAGGCAACTTCCATGGACTTGGAGGCAATAGACTTTGATTTCTTCAATCCCTTAACTAAGAGAAAAACAAAGGATACGAGAAGCAAGAGAGTGGTGAAGTTGAAGGGAAGAAGATGGAATTCCATTATTTTTGGTACTGGCTTTTGCCCTCCAAGTTTAGTTGTACAAAATGCACGTGAAATGTCTCCTATAAATATAATAGAAGGAAAATTATTCTCTTTATTTTATAAGGTTGGTATGTGTATCAATGTTGACAGGCATTTGCGTATATATAGATATATAAATATTTTATTCTATTTTGTATTTTTCACCGTCTCTTGACTGTTTTTTAATGTTATTTTGGTGCATGAATCTGACCGCGGGTAACCGCATGACATTGTTTTCTTTGTTATTCTTTCTTAATTTCCGTTGCTTATCAAATTTGTATCGACAAATATTGACTAGCAGAATTTTTATTCTAAAATAGCCCACCGAGATATTAAATTTTCTACAGTCGGTCTTGACTAACCTGGTAGAAGAGATTTTCTAAAATGTAATGCTAGACTGCAATTTTGTAATGGGGTTAAAACACCAACTGTCATCCAACTTTGAGTAAATTTTTATTTTAGTTACTCAAATTTTCTTTAGTTCTAAACTAATTCTCGGAGTTTCAAATTTCTTTAAGCTTGATCATATGACGCTCTTTAAGCTTGATCATCCACAAATTTTTGTCATAAAATTTAATATCCCGTCATGCGTGGTAGCCCGATTTTCTTGCATAGACTCTTATGATGTTAGTTTTGTGCATTCACTAAACGACGACTGAAACTTGCATAATAATAAAGTTGTGTTACTAAAATGTTATATGTAAATAATAGTGTGCGATTATTGAACAACTTGACAACTAACGAGCCTTGCATAGTTCACACTATCTGTAAAGTCCCAAAATTTCATACATGTTGAGGTGTTATTAAAAATTAATTTCATTTACTTTTATTTACTTAAAATACGGAACGATAAAATTCTTTAATAAACAAAATATTAGAACATCCACAAATTTAAATTTAAATCATAAAAACGTGTCTTCAAAAATATTTAAACATTCTCAACTAATAAATTCAATATTAATGGTATTGAACAGAAGAAACTACTAAATTTAAAGGCAGGTGAAACTTAATATTTTCGTATGTCGAAATCCATTGACAGTCCGCCGCACCATCCCGCCACAACTCCAATCAACCCGATCTAGCCTGTAAAAATTTGTAAGAGTGAGTATTTAAAAAAAAAAATCCAGTAAAATACGTGCAGTTTCCATATGCAATAATATAACAATAACATAGACAATTCATACCATATTTCTCTTCGTGGAGTATATCGGTGATCAAACGAGATACCAATCATTTCTAATTTTAAATTCCCAAATGATTTCATATTTCATTATAAAGAACCCAAAAGAGTTCACATTTCGTTAAGTCGAACTCGAAGGTTCACTGGCAATTCATGCATAAATTACTGAACATAATAACATAAGAAAACGAACCACTTGTATAAAAGTATCTTACCTCGATAGATAAAATGAATTTTTGAAACAAAATAATATGATTACACGTCCAAATATTTTTCTAATTTGACTGCTGATTTTCAAAAACTTCTTGCTGCTGTATATGTATATATATTTTTTGTGCTGTATATGTATATATATTTTTGTGGTGAATGATGGGACCTCTTGAATGGTATATATAGTTGAAAATAATTGAGGTGTGTAACAACTGAAATAGACTGCCGTGTTCCATCAGAATATGTTTCAGTACGTAGATAAAGTCTTAACTATTAAATCATAATTATCAATTGGAGTTACATAGGACACACACGTGGACCAATATATCAAGAGGTTTCATTGCATTGGAATATTAATATAATAACTGAAAGAATGAAAAGTAGGTTTAAGCAAATTAGGATTTCCATTAAACCTTACCCAAATCAGAGTAGGATTAAAATGAATGATTAGACATTTATCAAACTATGTTTACAACCTACCCGTGTAGCAGGCTGCCATTAATCATAACAAACTTAATTAATTACCAAACAATAACCTGAACTTAACTTATTCAAATCAACATTTTCTCGAGTTAAGGACTTCTAATTAATTAAAACCTACTAAAAGAGTCCAATATTGATATACTAATTTTCGCCTTATCAAGAATTAATTATTTGACTCAAAACAATTAATTTTTTTTAATCCTAAAAATACTCAAACTGAAATGAAATTAAGACATTGAGTCTGCAATCAAGAAAATTATGTGTTTGAAATGAAACTTTAATCGAAAACTTCAAGTGTTTTCTATATATTTTTATCGAGCATGTTTGGTAAATAAGCACCACTACAAGTGTGATTAAAAATGAATAGGGTGAGAATTTTACACAAAATAAGTAAGGCGACATGGGCTTATTTTTCGAACATGGTCTTTAATAAATTACTTCTAAATGCACATGTGCATGTGCATGTGCATGTGCATGTACATGTGCATGTGCATGTGCATTTAGAAGTAATTTAACCATGTTTGGAAAATAATTAAGGCATATTCCTTCTTAACAGAAAACTTTTCTCCTGCATGCACATTTAGAAGTAATTTAACCATGTTTGGAAAATAATTAAGGCATATTCCTTCTTAACAGAAAACTTTTCTCCCATTTCTTTTATCAAAGACATGTGCATTTAGAAGTAATTAAGCTTTGTCTGGGCTTATTTTATTTTTCAGCGAAAAGCCAGGTTCTTGCTTTAGCATTTTTATTTGGTCTAACTTACCCGTTGGGCATATAAATATCATTATGGGATGCGACTACGGGTGTCGATGTGGCTCGCTGGCTTGGTTCGGGAAAAGCCCGAGTCGGGTCTGCTTGTGGCTGGGTCAAGGCTCGGGCCGAGCCCATTTCGGCGAGCCATACTGGCGGCCATTTTCAGCCAGTGAAGAGCCGAGTCGAGCCTAAAAAAAATAAAAAATCAGCAGCCTATAAAACTTAAAAAAAAAAGGTTCCAAAAAAAACTTTCAACTTGTTGTTCATGTAAGGCTATAACAGGATACTATCTAACATTTTAAAATAAAAATACTTAGAAATTAGAAATTTCTTGGTACCTTCCACCTGGACTTTGTATTTGATCTCAAATACTTCCCAAATTTCTTTAACTGAAGTGGTGTTTGCGTAGAGATTGTATAACCGATCGGATATGTCATCTAGTATGTGACCGTATCAGTTCATCTTCTTGTCTTCTCTTTCGCTTGGCCCGTAATTTTTCGAAATCTTCATTGGATTCAGAAATTGGTGCCAAATATGGATCAAAAACATAGAAAATTTTCAATGCCGTCGACAGAAATTTGAGTTTTTCTTGCCATCAGATAAAGTTTATTCCATCGAATCTATCCAAACCATCCAAATCTTGGTTTATCTACTTAATGATTGCCAAAGTCGTTTCCATCTTCATTGCGATAAATATTGTTTGAGAATTGTTGGAAAATATGAAGTGGAGAAAGGATACAACACACAATATGAAGAATAATATGTTTGAACACAAAACGTTATCCTCAAACTGTATTTGCCTCCTCTAAAATTTTTAGAGCACGTAAAGGGTATCAAGATTGAAATCCCCCCAAATGGCATTTTCCGTAGAAATAGCATTCTTGCTTATTTTGATGATCATCGATACAGAAGAAAGAGTTCGCCCTGGGATTCGAACTCGGAACTAGTCGGATGGAGTAGATAATTTCCTTGTTATGTTAATTAAATAAAGAAAAACCCCTCCCCAAACCGTGCTTGCATTTTTCATGGGAAAATAGTTTGAAGGATTAAACGGAAAAAAAAAAAAAAAAAAAACTAAAGCATGAGTGATTCTTCCAAGAACTTGATGAAAACCTCAAAAAATTGGAATTTATATGTAGGAATTGGAATTATTTCACTCAAATGTGATTTTTGATTATTGATTTCATGAAAAGCCACCAAAAATCAATTTTGAAAACCAGCCTAACAGCTAGTTGGATAGTCCATGCATGGTTCAAGTAAAAACCAATCTGAAATTTCGTCAGGCTGCATGCATATGCATTGAAAAATAGCCTATGCATACGAATGGCTAAAATGGGCTAAAATGTTCCAATTTTGTCATGCTGCCATGCCAAGTTGCACCCATACTAGAGGCACAAATTCCAAATATAATTATGAAAAATGAACAAAAAAACACTCATAGCTTCGTCCACGAGACCCCAACAAATAGCACAATTTCCTTAGTTGGGGTGGCCTTGGTGACCTGTAAGCAAACTGTTGAGGCTCGAACCTTGATCAATGATGTGCTCCCAGAATTTTGGCTCAAAGTTGTGTTTCGCTGATACATGTTTTTATTAGAGGAAACATTTTTTACGAGAAGATGACACGTGTTCAAATTCCGACCCTTGGATTTTGCTTTATTGATTTGTGATATAGATATGTGCACGATGCTCGATATTTTGGTCATCTTCTGCCTTTCGAGATTCTTCTAACCTTTTGGGTTATTCTGAGAGACGTCTTATTCTTGTAGATTAGGGTTTGATCTGTGTGTTCTTCATCTCTCTTGATGAACTTGTAAATTGAGATAATTACATATTTTCAGCCTCTGTAATCTGTAGTTTCTGAGTGATTGCTGTGAGAATAAGGGTTTTCTTGTAGTTACGATTTTAATATGCGAATGTGAAGTTTCTTGATTGATCTTCATAGATCTGCAATTTATTGCTAAAGGATAAGTGTTCTGTGCTTTGTGTTAGAATAACGTTTTTTAACTTGTTGCCATTTTTGGGCTATATAGTGCATTCGAGCATATATTCATTATTTGGTTGCTTAACGGAGGATATAAGCATTAGAAGTGGCCGTTGAACCTCCGGGATTTAGGCCGAAATAATTCTTTGTGTTCAATCTTTAATTTTCTAATCGATCGATGTTTCGTGAAAATCTTGTTTTAATATCGTGTGTTGTGGGTTTTTTCAGTGATATCAGAGCTTGAACTGAGAATAAAATACCTGAATTTTTGCAGAAAGAGTTCGATCTGTTGTAGATCAAAAAATTTTGGAATTGCTGCTAAGCAAGTCTTAAAGATATCAAGTTTTTATAAACTCTGGGTGAGATTTTTTATTTTTGTAAAGTTTCTTTATAAAAATTAGGATTTCTTGATTTTTACCTTGATCTACCATGCACTAAAATCCCCTGGAGACTAATCTTTGTCTAAAGGCTCATACGAGGTCTTGGAATTTGAGATAAATCCAGTACGGGCGTGTATCTAGAGGATGTTGCTGGAAAAGTCTTCAAAACATAGATCTTCAATCTCAGTTGTTGTGTTCTTTGTCTGTGTTTACTTTGCATGTTCCTTTATTGTGGTTCAAACTTAAAAATCTTATATTACTAAGTGTACTACTGTGATTTGAAACTGCAATGTTTGTGAGTCCCTATTTGTGCCTTGTTAATATCTTGAATTCCTATTTATGTATTATCTTTTAATAAGAAAATGGCTTCGGCTAAATTTGAAGTTGCACAATTTGATGGACAATTTGATGGAAGAGGTGATTTTCATATGTGAAGTCAAGAAAAGAAGTCAATTTTAATGCAAATAAGAGTTGTTAGGGCTCTAGATTATAGTTGGCTTGTGGACTTGCTTCCTGCTAAGAGAACTGAACTTGAAGAGGTTGCTTGAAGTAATATTTTCTTGTACTTGTCTGATAATGTTGTGAGGGATATTAGTGAAACCAAAACTGCTTCTGAACTCTGGACCAAACTGCATCCTAAATATGTGACTAAGACTATTCCAAATAAATGCTATTTGCTAAAACAAATCTTTTCTTTTAAAATGGACTCTTCTATCGATTTTGATGAAAAATTGAATAGATTTACCAAGTTGACCCAAGCCTTAGCCAACTGTGATGAAAAACTTTCAAAAGATTAGTTGGCTGTAGTCATGTTAAACTTCATTAGTTATAAATATAGAGACAATAAGATTGCTCTAGAATATGGTAGAGCTCATATTACCACTAATGAAATCATTAGTGCTTTAAGAAATAATGCTCTTCAAATGAAACCTGAATCAAAAGAAAGTCATAATGGGGATAACCTGCTAGCAAAGGGGAAATGGTTTAGTAAACCTAATTTTCACTCAAAGTCTTTAAATAAAAATAGGAACAAGTAGAATGATAAAAATAGATCCAAAAATTAGGCAAAAGGTAAGAAATGCTATTATTGTGAAAAAATGAGTCATTTTATTAAAGATTGTTATAAGAAAAAGAATGAAGTAAAATACAAGAAATTTGATGATGGAATGCTATCTTAGTTTGTAATAAAGAGAAGTTTGAAGATGGGTTAGTCCTTGTTAACATTGAAAAGAAGTTAAGTGATGAGTGAATACTTAATTCTGGATGTTCTTTTCATATGTGCCCAAGCAAAAATTGTTTTCTTGATTTTGAAAAAACTACTAAGGGACAAGTAATAATTAGAAATAACATGACTTGTAAAGTTAGTGGAATGGGAACTGTTAAACTGCCATTTGAAAATGGCAATGTACTATTCCTGAAAGGAACTAGTTATGTTCCTGAATTAAAGAGGAACCTTGTGTCTTTAGGCATGTTGGATGACATGGAGTTTGACATAAAATTGAGTAAAGGACATATTAAAATTCTTAGGGGCATTGATTTGATTATTAGCACCCCTAAGAGACATGATCTTTATTTTTTGAAAGCTAAACATTTACTTGGTTCGACTGCAGATGCTTTACCTGAAACCTTTACTTTAGGAAAATTATGGCATGAAAGACTTGACCACATTGGCAAGAAAAGTTTAAATTCTTTACAAAATAAAGGAGTTTTTGGAAATCAAAACCTTGGTGACTTTGGTTCTTGTGAACAATGTGTTATTGGCAGGCAAGTAAAATTACCTTTCTTACCTGAAATTCATAAATCCAAACAAATACTTAAATATCTGCATGCTGAGCTTTGGGGTCCTGCTTCTGTGTCTACTTTTACTGGTTTTAGATATTATCTTTTGATTGTTGATGATTATTCTAGAAAAATCTGGGTTTTCTTATTAAAATTAAAAGATGAAACTTTTTTTATTTTCAAAGATTGGAAAATACAAATTGAGAACCAAACTGATCATGAGATAAAAATTCTAAGAACAGATAATGGTTTGGAATTTTACAACTATGAATTCAATAGTTTTTGTAAAGAATATGGCATTTTAAGATATAGAACTATTGTTTATAGACCTCAACAAAATGACATAGCTGAAAGAATGAATAGAATTTTATTAAACAAGGTAAGATGCGTGCTTTTGAATTCTGGTTTTGCCTAAACTTTTTTGGGGTGAAGCTGTAAAGACTGCTGCTTATGTTGTAAATAGAATCACTGCTAGTGCTTTGAATTTTGACTAAAAGTCCTGTTAATTATTCTTACTTGAAAATACTTCGTTGTGCTGTATATGCTCATCAAAATATTGGTAAATTGGAATCTAGATCACTTAAATGTGTTTTCTTGGGTTATAGTGAAAATGTTAAAGACTATAGACTATGAGATAAAAATGAAAAAAAAGGCTATAGGGTAATTACGAGGAGAGATGTCATTTTTAATGAGTCTATTATGCCATGTTTGGAAGCGAAAGAAAATAACTTGATTGAAAAAGACGTTCAAGAGGTGGAGTCTTCTTTAAATGAAAAAGAAACACGAGTATTTGCTGCTGATGAATATGATCTTGATGAAAATGATACTTCTATTGAAAAAGATAATAATCCTAAAACTGAGGACCAACTTGATCCTTCTTCACTACCTCTTGATGAATACTAACTCACAAGAGATAGAGAAAGAAGGTAGATCAGACCTCCTGCAAGGTTTGACTGTGATGCTTTTGTTTCATTATTTACTTATCAAGATCAATTTGAAAATGAACCTAACTCATATGATGATGCCATTAATTGTAAAGATTCTAAACATTGGAATGCTACTATGGAAGATGAAATGAGTTCTCTTCTTAAAAATAAGACCTGAGAATTGGTTAAAAGACCTAAAGACCAAAAGCTAATTGATTGTAAATGAATTTATAAGATAAAAGAAGGTGAATGTGGAATAAAAATGTTAGATATAAAGCTAGACTGGTAGTTAAAGGGTTCACACAAAAAGAAGGTGTTGACTATACTGAAATTTTTTCCTTTGTAGTTAAATATACCACTATTAGGTCATTCTTGTCCTTGTTCAATTTAAATGGGAACTTGATCAATTAGATGTTAAGGCTGCTTTTTCTCTATGGTGATTTAAATGAAAGAATCTATAAGAAGCAACCTCTTGGTTTTATTAAAGGCGATTCTGAAAATGTTGTGTGTTTGTTAAAGAAATCACTTTATGATTTGAAACAAGCCCCAAGATAATAGTATAAGATGTTGATACCTTTGTTTTGAAAGATGGTTTTCAAAGAAGCAATTATGATGTTTGCCTCTACTATAAATGTAAAGGAGGTAAAAGTTCTTTATACTTAGTACTTTATGTTGATGATATGTTACTTGCAAGTTGTAATAAATCTGAAATTGATGATATCAAATAGAAGTTGAAATCTGAATTTGACAGAAAGGTTCTTGGTTCTGCCAAAAAGATCATTGGTATGCAGATTTTAAGAAATAAAGATAACGACATGTTATTTTTGCATCAACAAGATTATACGGTTAAACTTCTGAAAAAGTTTAATATGTTTAATTATAAACCTGTTACTTTGCCTCTTTCAAATCATTTTAAACTTTCATCTAAGTTTTGTCCTAAAACTGATGAAGAATTTACTAGAATGTCTAAAATTCTATATGCAAATGTAATTGGATATGTCATGTATCTAATGGTTTGTACAAGGGGGATTACTTTGAAGGGCACTTTAAATTTAGGCATTGTGTTTAAAATGAATAAAATGGAGATTACTTTAAAGGGGTTTACTGATTCTGATTTTGTTGGAGATAGAAATAATAGAAAGCATACTTCAGCTTATTATTTTACTCTTTGTGATATTGCTATAAGCTGGAAATCATAATTGCAAAAGGTAGTCGCTTTATCCTCAACTGAAGTAGAATACATTGCTGCTTCTAATTCTATTAAAGAAGTTACTTGGTTAAGTAGATTGCTGAATGAACTTGGATTTGCTGATGACAATACAGCTTTATTTTCTGATAATCAAAGTGTCAACACTTGAGTAAAAATTCCATGTTTCATGATAGGACTAAGCATATAGACATTAAATATCATTTTATTAGAGATATTATATCTAAAAGAATTCTAAAGATTGGTAAAATGCCTACCCAGTTTAACCCCTCAGATATGGAAACTAAGCTAATATCTTTAAACAAGTTTCTTAATTGTTTGAAGTTGTTATCTAATGATACTCTATGATGCTGAATAGGTACTTGGAGCAAATGAAAAATAATTGATGATGTTTGCTCTTGGCAACACTTATTAAACTCAAATTTCTGGTAACAAGGTGGAGATTTTTGAGGCTCGAACCCTAATCAATGATGTGCTCCTAGAAATTTTGGCTCAAAGTTGTGTTTTGCTGATACACAATGTTATTAGTGGAAACATTTTTTTACGAAATGGTGACACGTGTTCAAATTCTGGTCCATGGATTTTTGCCTTATTGATGTGTGATATATATACGGCACAGTGCTAGATATTTTAGTCATCCTCTGCCTTTCGAGATTCTTTTAACCTTCTGAGTTCTTCTGAGAGATGTCTTATTCTTGTAGATTAGGGTTTGATCTGTGTGTTCTTCATCTCTCTTGATGAACTTGTAAACTAAGATCATTACATATTTTCAGCCTCTGTAATCTGTAGTTTCTGAGAGATTGTTGTCAGAATAAGGATTTTCTCGCAGTCACGATTTAAGTAGGCAATTGTGAAGTTTCTTGAATGATTCTTCATAGATCTACAATTTGTTGTTAAAGAGATAGCGTTCTGTGTTTTTCTCTTGTGTTGGAATAACGTTTTGTAACTTATTGTATTTTTGGGAGCAGATATCCATTTTTTGGATGCTCAACGGGGGATTAGGTATTAGAAGTGGTCACTGAACCTCCGGGGCTTAGGCCAAAATAATTCTTTTTGTTCAATCTTTAATTTTTTGCAAGTTTATTTTCTGATCGATTGATGTTTGGTGAAAATCTTGTTTTAATATCATGTGTTGTAGCCTTTTCACAAACCTATTTGATTAATGCGAAATGGACTAGACTAGGTAGATCAGTTCATTCAAATTACACCTCGTGGAGAAGTTATGAAAAATATCCTTGTCACAGGTCCAGTTAGCATATATTTTAATAGAATTCATAATCTCGATGACTTCCATTTCTTCCTCAACTGATTACATACAAATAAAGCATGCACCATGTCCTCCAACCTGCCAACCCACACAGAAAGCCCATCACTATGATCTTCCACCTTATAAGGTTGGCTCGGTTGCGATGACTTTATTAAAAGCCTACAACATAACACCCAAGCCTTCGAAGGGACATCTGAGTTCCATATTTATTCTACCAAGTTGGGGTGCACAAATGGAAACTTGGATTGTTGCCCATGGAAGACATTAGGAGGTACCTGTACCCTAAGGATCGAGTAGTGCCCATTGTGTGTGAAATGCTACATAAATTTATCATGGAGAAACTGATAATGATTGAGTTTTTAATCATCCTTTAATTAATATTTATCTATTAATATTTCTCCGCATTCGTGTGCAGAATCAAAAAGTTTTTAATGCTTGCATTTTTGGTATTCTTATAAATTAACAAAAATTAGAAGGTGATAGTATTGCAATATTTGTTTGAAATTAACGAATCTTAGATAGTGCGTTTTTTATTATTTCTATCACTTTCGCTACTACATGAGTTGGTATTAGTGAGATTGCTTCCTAATTGAGATGAGTTAGTGTTTGTGGAATCCAATGTCGAAATTCTATTTTGGGAAAAACACTTTTTGCCCCTTTTAATTCGGACGTGGAAGAATCTTTGGATGTAAATGATAACGGTTACAATGATCCACCCATTTTTGACATTGAGTTAGAAGAAGATATACAAATGAAGAAGTATTTGAAGTATATTTGGTCAGTGTTGTGCAAACACAAGTCCAAGAAAAAATGATGTTATATTGGTGCTCGACATAAACAATCCAACACAGGCTAGTGGGAGAGATCTATTAATAGATCTGAGTTTTCACATCCTCAATTCAAACTTGAGATTCATTGGTGATCATTCAAAAGTATTGGTTAAGTTTGTTGATGGTATTGTTGAGAAACCTGTTACCGTCACAATGATCTTTCATGTTAGATCACCAAGAATTCATAAACCTAAGTGGAAGCGTACCTGAATCAGACATGGTTAATGCAATGAATGAATCCTGTAGCTTTTAATATTTTAGATCAACGCATTGTTCCTTTATTTCTCTCTGATGATTGGAGTCAGAATAGAATGAACAATTGGTCACGTGTAATTTAGGGACCATAACCGTATATATATACTAACGACCTATTAATCTAATTCGGCCCATCACGAAATTAGGAACGAGCCTGGTCTCTACAAATAAAGGCCTACACTTTAATTGGATACTTCAAAATCCAAAATATTGAAACCTTATTAGATCACTTTAAATGAGCATAATTAAAATTTATAGCTTTTAATTTAATACACAATAATTCACATATAAACCCACACGATCGATTAAAAATCCTTACAATCTCCCACTTGGGCTATATGTGTTACCTTGTAATTGTGCATTAAGTATAACCTTATGAGTAATCAAAATTTTTCTATCATTACCAAATACATCCCAAACAATCCGGTCCATCAATCATATCAACATGGATCAAAATGGCTTTTGCTCGTAACTAAACCCATCAATTGTTAGATATATCGACATAACTAAATGACACGGATCAAGAATGGATGTTAAGTATGGAAATTACATGTGATGTGATCTTAACTTACATATTTCCAACTGGTCCACCTTAATACCTTAGTGAGATCATTTTCAAATAAGTTCAGCGATAATAAATCAAAAAACTTTATAACCGAAAATGACTTTAACCATAAACCATATCAAAAATGATAGTACATGTGTCCAATATGAAAAGCACAGAAATACAAACTCCCACCGAAACTAGATATCCTCAATGGACATTACACCCATGTGAGCAGTATGCTCATGAAAGACCTTGTGTATCAGTCCCTTATTAAGTGGATCTGCAATCATGGAGTTTGTCTCGATATGTTCTACAGACATTTATCCACTCTGAACTCTTTCTTTAACAGCCAGAAACTTGATCTCTATATATTTTGACTTCGTCGAACTCCTGTTGTTATTGGAATGCAGCACTGCTGATTTATTGTACAAAATAACTTGAATGGTCTTTTCTATACTGTCCATAATACACAACCCAGTGACAAAATTTCGCAACCATATTCCATGATTTGATGCCTCATAACATGCTATAAACTCCGCTGCCATGGTGGAAGTAACTATGAGTGTCTGCTTAGCATTCTTTGAAGAAATAGCATATCCTACAAACATGTAGATATAGCCTGAAGTGGATCTCCTACTATCTTAGCATCTTACAAAATCGGAATCAGAATAACGGATGATCTCCAACTGATCCGATCTCTTGTAAGTGAGCATATAGTCTTTTGTTCTCTGTAAATACAGCATGACCCGTTTGGCTGCTTTCTTATGATCAATTCTCGGGTCACTTAAATATCTCTATAGCATCTCAACAATGTATGCTATATCTAGATGCATACAAACCTGAACATATATTAGAACCTCTATAGCTAAAGAATAAGGAATCTTCTGTATTTCTTTAATTTTCAAGTCATTTTTAGGGCATTAACTTAAACTGAACTTGTCTCCTTTTGCCACATGAGTGCCATCTAGTTTATAATTTTGCATGCCAAATCTTTTAAGTACTTTTTCGATATAGCTCTTTTGTGATAACCCAAGAATACCTCAAGAACGATCCCGATATATCTGAATTCCTAATACAAAAGAGGCATTACCAAGATCTTTTATCTAAAAATTCCTTGCTAGAAATCTCTTGGTTTCGTGCAATAAACTTATATCGTTTTGACAATCAATATGTCATCGATATATAAAATCAAAAAAATATACATACTCCCACTGAACTTGTGGTATATACAATTATTGACCAAATTCATCTCAAAACCGTATGAGATGATCACTTGATAAAATTTGCAATACCATTGACGAAGAGGCTTGCTTGAGTCTATAGATGGATTCCTTTGCATTATTCGACACAAAATTTTTTGATTGCACCATAAATAGTTTCATCAATGTTACCATTGAGAAACATTGTCTTAACATCCATCTTATGTAACTCAAGATTGAAATATGCTACCAATGCCATTATAATCCTGACAGAGTCTTTCAAAAAATTCAGAGAGAAAGTCTCTTTTTAATCGATGTCATCTTTTTGTGTAAAGTACTTTGTGACAAGATGAGCCTTATACATCTTTACATCACCATTCGAATCTTTTTTGGCCTTAAATATCCATTTGAAACCAATGAGTTTCGCACATTCATGCAATGGAACGAGGTCCCACACGTCGTTGTCCTTCATGGACCTTATTTTTTTCATTTATGGCATCGAGCCACTTTTGAGAGTTAGAACTTTTTATGGCTTAACGAAAGATAATCAGATCATCTTCCACCACTCCAATGTCAACTTCATGCTCTTGGAGAAATATGATATAATCATTCGAAACCGCACTTCTCTTATCTCTAGTGGATATTCTGAATAGCATTGGTTCTTGAGGCTATAGAGTTTATTCTTTTGAAATGAGTTGTTGACCTTCAGGAGGAGATACAAAAACATTGTCTTGATATAAAATTGCTTCTTGAACAATGTTACGGATAGAAACCTCATATTGATCATTGTCAATGGAAATTGGAGGAATTTCAACGTATTCCTCCTTAAAGACAAAGTCTGTAACCCTTTCTCCCTACCCTCTCCCGCAAACCCATCATCCTCAAAAGAACGAGCATTTTCTACCTCGAAAATTATCTTAGTTGTGGGAATAATAAAACTTGTAACCCGTGGACTTTTCAGAATTTACAATAAAATAGCAACTGATAGTCATTGCGTCCAGTTTCTTTTCATTTGGCCTATAAGGTCTTGCCTCAACTGGACATCCTCAAATGTGTATGTACTTCAAACTAGGCATCTTTCTTGTCCAAAGTTCATAAGGGATTTTATCAGTGGCCTTAGTTGGAACTCTGTTGAGTTATACGTTACAGTCTTTAATGCTTCACCCCATTGTAATTCTGGCATGGTAGAATGAGTAATCATACTTCTCATTATGTCCTTAAACGTTCTATTTCATCTTTCAACAACACCATCCATAGTGGGTGAACCCGACATAGTTTTTGAATCCTTTTGCCGAGTTGGTTTTCAACTTTANTCGAGGTGGTTTTCAATTTATAGTTTTTGAACACATCTAGCAATTGATATTTTTCATGAATGAGATATATATATAGCCATATCTAGAAAAGTTGGCTATGAACGTTATAAAATATTGTTGACAATTCCAAGAAACCGTAGGGAATGGTTCACAAATGTTCGTATGTATAAATTTTAAGATGTCCAAAGTCCTGTTGGCTTGAAATCTCCTTTTATAGGTTTGTTTTCCCTTTATATCATTAACACACATGTCATAATCCGTAAAGTCAAGGGGATTGAGAATTTTGTTAGACACAAGTCTCTCAATTCTCTTCTTGGAGATGTGACCTAATTTCCTGTGCCACAATGAGGCAAAATTCTCGTCAGTTAATTTTTGCTTTATACCTCGAGTACTTTCACCCAAGGATTCATTAAAAGAAGAAATCGTATCAATTAAATAGATATTATCGTAACCTGATAAAGAACTAGAACCAACTAATTTTGAATAATGAAACAAACTAAAATTTCAATTCCCAAATGAACAAGAATAACCAGATTTATCCAAAACAGAAATGAAAATCAAATTTCATCTAAAAGATGGTATAATAAATGTTTTATTAAGATCCAAATAAAATCCAGTCTCTAACAATAATCTAAATTTTATTATTGTCTCTACTTCCACCATCTTACCGTCGCCAACATAGATGTATCTTCCACCATCACTTGGTTTTTGACAATTCAAGCAACCCTATATAGACACACTGATGTGAGTTCTTACACCGAATATATCAACTATGAGTGTCTAGGTACCGAAATTAAATTAAACTCAAAACAAACCAAATGAAGAAAAATACATTTCTTGGTACAACATGCGTGATAATTGGTATAATGCTTCTTCTTATGACATGCAGCTCCATAGAAGAAACAACCACCCTCAATTTGTTCTTTATGCTGTTTCTTTTGTTCTTAGAGGTAGTGGCTAAAGGAGCACTTTTTCTCTTGTCATATTTCAATCTTTCTTCTTCTTGGATTGAGATGAGCTCATTAAGGGACCAATAATCCTTTTATAATTATAGCTTACCTTGAATTGACTGAATTGTATCGGAAGGGATATCAGAACCAAGTGCACCAACAAGTTTTTAGATAAATCCAACTGGAATGCCTTTAGTTTTGTAGCAATATGAGACATTTCCATAATCTACTCTTGTATGTTTTCTTTTCTTTTGTAGCTCATTGAGATAATGTTTACCAAAAGTGTACTAGTTTCAGCCTTTTCATTCTTGGTAAACCTCTTCTCAAGGTCCTCATGAAAACCCTTAGCCGTAGTCACTTTTATCGGACACGTGACTCGAAACGCTTCTGGAATAGCACGCCTTATGACCATCAAACTTATGCGGTTCAATCATTCCCACTTTTCCATCTCCCTCTTGTCAGCAGAGATACTCTTATTAGTAAGTTCAACAGGTTGATCGACCCGTAAAGCAAAGTCCAAATCCATGACTCCGAGAACAATCATCACATTCTCTTGCCATGCCTTGAAGTTGGTGCCATTAAGCATTGAAATTGAATTGATGCTAGCAGAGATATTAGCAGCAGAACCTAAAATTGAATTAGAGAACAATTATTTCTGAATAGCTCATATAAATATCCTTAATATGTAAATAATAATTTCAAATAATGGGAAGGCCCATCACAAGATACCTAACACAACATCAATATTTAGTCATTGGACAGAAATATTGACTTGTAACTAGTACTCTTGGTGTAGTAATCAAATACTGATAATAAAGAAACATGTCATTCAATAAGTATTTCTTTGGACTGATTTATTGATCACTTGTTAAACCAAATAATCGCCACATGTTTATCACAATAGGTGCATGTTCAATTTGGCCAAATATTGACTTTCCTTTAGGCCGATCAAATATTCGCATGAATAACACACACAAGAGCACCTTTTAATATTTTAAGTTAATTAATTTTCACAAGAGAGGTTGATTTGGCAACATGTTGCCTAAGTTAACTCACTTTCAAATATTATACTTCTCAAAAGAGTCCTTTGTAGCAAAATTTGGAAAAAGAAAATCACCGAATTTTCAAATTTTATTTATTTTGAAACTTTAGGGATAATTTATTTTCAAATATAATAATTCACATTTCTCTAATTCTAATATTAAGCCTTGCAGTTTCTTTTCCAATGATCCATCATTCCAAAATGATAATAATGGTCATTAGATTTGGTATTATCCTTGTTCACTTTAACTATCTTAATCATCTTGGTTGCTTTCCTAAAGCATCATTTAGACTACCCTAGAGGAATCTATGACTAAGATTGCCCACTACAAACATGGATGTTGGGCTTAACAGTTTTAAGCATGTTCAACAACTCNGTCACTTTTCCAAAGCATCCTGTAGACTTCTCTAAAATAATCTATGACTAAGATTTGCCAACTACAAACACAAATGTGGGGCTTAACAGTTTTAAGCATGTTCAACAACTCAATAAGTGGTATTTAAATTTATTCATGTTAAATTCATAGTTTAGTTATGAATAACTCACCGGCAGAGATCGCAGAACCAAATCATACTTAGTTCATTGTTCATGACTGAACTCAATTGAAACAACTTCTCAAAGTAGTCAACATCTTCAGCACATGAGCACTGGCTGAAGATTCTTCTGTCATTATGCACTGGTATAGTTGATAGGAAATCTCATATATTTCCACACATGATTGTTCATCATTCAACACCTTGAGATGAAAATCATGTGTTACCATCTATACTCTTATGTTGCTTTTGTAACTTAGATGGCATAGTTGCAAACATCACACATGTTGCAGTACTATCGTCATCACTGTGTTTATTGTGGCAGCCACCTCTTCCTTTGTCGAGTCATCAACTAATGTCTCT
>CAIGRB010068206.1:24321-35891 GCA_903798255.1 Fraxinus quadrangulata
AATTAGTAATTCATTAAAATCGGTGAATTCATTCCCAATTTAATTTTGGGCAGGTGTTTCGTCTTTCATACCGAACAAGTTTTCAACAAATGTTCGTGCATCTATTTGCTAATAATAGAAATTGAACGTTAAAAATTTGAAGTATAATATAGAAAATAGAAATGTAGAATTGAGAAGTAAATGAAGATTATGTAGTAGTGTATAAAATGAATTGTAAAAGTAAAATTAAGATAATAATGTAAAAAAATGTAGAAAATGAAGAATTGAAGATGATAATAGAATGAAATGAATGAATGATAATTATAATATTGTTGAATATTGATAATTTGTAAATTGTAGAGAGTATAGTAGAGAATGAGAGGATTGGTGGAAAAAAATGTTGTTTAGGGGGTGGGTATTAATAGAGAAAAAAATTAAGTGACCAAAACGGCCACTGAAAAATTCAGTGACCGTTCTGGTCAACGAATTAATGTTTAAATTATTTTTTTAAGCCAACGAGTAGAGCGGCTCGTGGGCTCGACGAGCAACTCGTGAACAGTACGAGCCGAGTCTAGTGAGCCATCGTGCTCGAGCTCGTCTTTTGATGAGCTCGAGCGGCTCGTGGATTGCTACAGTACGAGCCGAGCGGTTGAGTCGACGAGCCGCTCGGCTCGATTGGCACCACTACCTAGGGGGGATTGACCTTTCCACATCATGGCTATGAGCGAGATCGATGGATACGGCTTGGTTCTTTGGGGTAAGTTTGTGATCGTTGATATTTTTGAAGTTTCTAATGTTGCTTCGTTTGATGCAGGATCGGATTCGAGGATGAATACTTTCGACGAGAGAGGGGATGATATGACCCTGGGCATACAATCAATTGTTCGAGCAATAGAGTTCAAATGGGAGAAGTTGACAAACCAAGATTTAAGTTTCGTATTGGGGGCGAAGGTCGAAACCATTTGGAAGAACTTGATTCGAGTAGCCAAAATTGGAAGCAAAAAGCAAAGCTATGCGTCCGCATAGCTTTACCTTACTTGCGGTCGCGTAGACCCTTATTGAGATCAACATGTCGCATTCTTGATGAACTATGCGACCACATCTCCTATAACCATGCTGTCGCATAAACCAATTCCGTGGCAAATATTTCCTTTTTCCGCGAGTTTCCTAGTTTGACTAAAATACAATCTTTTTTAATATCTTTTATGATCTCTTTGAATTAGTCACGAAATTATCTAACTAAATTAGGGTTTAGTATAAATAGATTTTATTCTCTTCATTGTAAGGAAGACTTTTAACATTATTGAGTGAATAATCAAATTTTGAGTGTTTTATTCCTCCAATTATTGGTGGCTTAAAGTTCTAACTTTGAACTTACCAAAATGTTTTGCGGTCCTTTTATGGAGTTCCCACTTCATGGTTCTTGTTCCGGGTCAAATTTTCTACATGCAATCTCGGTTCTTGGTAGGGGTCGAATAACGGGTCGGATTGATCTTTGCACGACGTGATTTCTAGCTTTCTTGGATTTGTTCCATCTTATTCGTGGGTTCCCAAGATTGATTCTTGATTGGGTTCACATCACCAAGTATCCGTCAACTGCACTTCTCTTACCTAGTTGCGTAGATAAACTTAATAGGATTAAACATGTATACGAAGTTTGACATTTTATGTGTTGTCAAATTTTGTGTTATTGATTACTTAAAGTGTTATTAAAATAAATGTGTAAAAAATTGTCATCTCACATCAATCTCAAATTTAGCCCATGTTTGATAAGATTAAAATCAGATTTTTAGTAAATTTTGATAAAAGTTAATGAAATGTGTGGTTGAAAAAGTTGTGAAATTCAAGAAATATGTGATTGAAATTAATTGTTGACTTTGACTTATATTAAAATTTGAATTTTAATCTGTACAAACATGGGCTCTGTCAACAAAGATGTACATGTAGTATGAATTTCACATTTAAGTTAACATATGATTTAGAGTCACCTAAATTGGTGTTGTAACCCACTAACCCTAGTTTAGGTGGCGTTAATGTGATATTAAATGATATGTGAAATTAATTAAATTATTTAATTTCACCTTTAATTTATTCTATGATTTAGAGTCATCTAGACTGAGATTTTAATTTCAGTGGAGTTAAACAGCATTACTCATTACTTATTTTCAAATATTGACATCATTGTGGAGTTGGTTTGTGACTTTTGGAGCTTAAATTTTAAGACATCCCCAAAACATTTTCTTGTAACCAATTAAAATAAATCGAAACCTTGGCATTTTGTCAAGCATGGACATATACAATAATCCTCATCGATAATCGAATTTAAATACCAAAAAATAATCCCTTTTTGCAATAATTTTAAATAAATTTTTATTTTTATTTTTTTAACTCGTAGACAACATATGTATAATACATTAGCAATTACGTTGAAAAATTCCAAATGTCGCTACAAGAAAGAGACACCAAATTTAGCTGTCTTATCACCTTATCAATTAGAAAAAATTATGAATAATACTATATGTATAATATCCTTGACAACCTGGTTGACATGTAATTCTGTGTGGAGGAAATTTGTACAGTAATATAATGGAAGATAGATGTTGCTATATAAAAGAGTATAAAGAAAAATGTAAGAAAGAATGTACGTGTAGCACGATTGAAAAATTATTTTCTAATTCTTTCTCATAAATCAACTTGTTTTTTATTTTAATATTATTTTCGTTTACTAATGAAAAGGAACATACCAACTTCCGCATGAAAGCATAAGCTTCCAAGCAGTGCCATTCCGATCAAATATAGCAACCACCGCAAAATAATTAATAATCTATTCGTCGAAATATTATTTTAGTAAATTCAAATACATTAATTTGATTTGTTTTCAGCGCCGAATATGATGGGAATTTTGTCTCTCGCGAGGTGCAAATCGTGTCATTCGAACAATTGATGGATAATACATTGGCATACAATCGCATAAATGCCGAGAAGCAAACATTGCAAGTTACTTAAAATGTGTCCAATATTGTATAGTCTGATACGATTTAATATTGTATATCGAACATCTACTTATTAAATTATATGGGTTTACTCATAAGCACAATTAGTCCTTGAAATCGTTTAAAGATCCACAAGAAAAAAAAAATTAAGAATAAATATGACAAATGCAAATTTGCATCCACGATTTAATATTGTATATCGAACATCTAGTTGTTAAATTATATGAGTTTACTCAGAAGCACAATTGATCCTTAAAACCGTTTAAAGGTCCACAAGAAAAAATTTAAGGATAAATGTGACAAATGCAAATTTGTATCCACAATTTAATATTGTATATCGAACATCTACTTGTTAAATTATATGGGTTTATTCAGAAGCACAATTTGTCCTTGAAACCGTTTAAAGGTTCTTAAGAAAAAAATTAAAGATAAATGTGACAAATGCAAATTTGTATCCATATGTCCCATTTGGCCACATTGACCACATATCTCTACTCTCCTACTTTTTTGTGTTAAAATGCGCCAACCCCCTCCCCTACCCGACCCCCAAATCTTGATTCTTTATAAGCAAATTAACCTTTTATTAGTCATCGCTAAAAGAGTTTACTGAATTATTTTTTTTCTCTCTCTCTCTCTTTCGAGAGAAAATGGGATTTCTCCCATGTCCTAATATGCCTTGCAACTCCCATGATCGAGATTCACGATCTAGTAATCTTGGTTCAAATTCTTCGTCTTTTAATTCTTCCCTCTCCTCCCAATATAGTTTACCATCCGTTCCTTCTCTAACGCCCTCGACTCAACAAGTTGTACACCCCACCGTGGCCTACCACCGTCACCTAGCAACCCTCAAAGGCCACTCCTATGTTTTTTCCCTTGCCCTAGCTGGAAAACACCTCTATAGCGGCTGTTCCAACAGCGAAATCCGCGTATGGAGCTCTGATCCGTCCTCCTCCGCGCCCAAAAATCCGTCCCATAATACAATTGGTGAAGGATACAGTGCTGTTAAGTCCATACTAATCATGGGTGATAAGCTGTTTAGTGCTCATCAAGATCACAAAATTCGTGTTTGGAAAATTGATCAAATCACACCCCATCAAAAGTACAAGTGTATTGCAACATTACCAACGGTTAGTGATTGTTGCGTGAGATTATTTTCTGCCAAGAACTATGTACAAGTTCGTAGACACAAGATATCCACTTGGGTACATCATGTGGATGCAATATCAGCACTGGCTTTATCGAGTGATGGATCTTTACTGTATTCCGCTTCGTGGGATCGAACATTCAAAATATGGAAAACCTCGAATTTCGATTGCCTAGAATCAGTGTGGAATGCACACGATGATGCAATCAATGCTATAGTATTGTCGAATGACGCGCATGTTTATACAGGTTTGTGAAACTACCTCGACTAAAAGCTTAAAGGTTTTAAAGAGAGGGCTCTTTTGTTTGTCTAGATTCTATCTTCAAACACTTGACTGACACGTGCACAATTTTTATACAGGCTCTGCAGACAGAAAGATCAAAGTGTGGAAGAAAAACGAAGGAGACAAGAAGCATTTACAAGTGGCTACACTAGAAAAACACAAATCAGCAGTGAATGCTTTGGCTCTAACAACCGATGGCATCATTCTATACTCCGGTGCCGCCAGTGGTGGATCAATAATCGTGTGGGAAAAAAACGACAGCGACAGCTGCCATATGGCAGCGGCCGGGGCTCTAAAAGGTCACACCAAATCCATCTTGTGCTTGACTATTGTTTCAGATTTGTTGTGCAGTGGATCAGCTGATAAAACAGTTAGAATTTGGAGGAGAGGAATTGGAAAAAATCATTCTTGTTTGGCGGTTTTTGAAGGACACAAAGGTCCAGTCAAGTGCTTGGCCGCAGCTGTAGACAATAATCATAGTGGGGATACTACTGGTTCTGGAACTTCTTATTCAGTTTACAGTGGAAGTTTGGATTTTGATGTAAAAATATGGCAGATTTGGGTCCCTCTTAGATGTTTCTTTAGACTATCTAGTACATAGAAAAATTGAGGTTTTAGTCTTTTTTTTCATTTCTCGAGTTTGTTGTTGTGTTAGCGCATTTTAGAGTAAATTTTTTTGAGTAATGCTACTTATACATCATTGTGTAAAAATCGATGTACAAAATGATGATATAGACTCTACTAATTGACTTCACACACACTCTCTCTCTCTCTCTCTCTCTCTTCCATGTTATCAATCCGTATACAAAGATTTACATATATCATTATACATCTTTTTTTTTTTTTTTATTAATAGATTCAAGGATTAATTGTACTATTTAGTCGTATCTGGTGGCTAACAATTTTTGGCCAATTTTGCTACAAATAATAATTAGTACTTCAGGTGGCTTCGAAAGTTTATCAATAAATGATTAACTTATGAGTAAATTTTACAATAAATTCCTTTTCACACTTTAAAAGAATAATGCTATATAGTATCACAGAAGATCAATTTAGGTGGCACTGGACTCACTACTGCATTGTTTAAGAAAATGCATCTCAACTTTATTGGAAAATGAGACAATGGACTCCACAACTCCCAACGACGCTAAGCACCGATGGTTCTATGTTAGCATTATTCAAAAAAGTAAAGGTTTATAACTTTAGCCCTTACTTGATTTTGTTAAAAATCATATTTTCAGTATATTTTGATAAAATAAATGTATGGTAAAAATTAATTATCAATTTTTATTCAAGATATTATCAACTTTTTTTTTAGACAAATCAAACATGGGCTTAGACTTAATAATTCATGCAAACCTGACTTTATTTATAGCATTTGTCATATCCTAATAACGTCTACATATCATCAATTTTAAACTAAGACTTAATTAAATTAAATAGTTGAAAGTAGGCTAAAATTCAAAATTATTAATCCACAATTAGGAGATAACTTTTTGAGACTGTGAATAAATTTCATTAAATAATTAGGAACCTGATTAGTGTGTCTTACTCACAATTAATAATTAAGCAACTTTCTCCCAACTCCTTGTTTTTTTATGTAAGCGTGGCCTCGTTAAATAATATATTAATTCAAGAGATCTTTAATTTTACTCAGTTGGGATTAATTAAGATTGCCAAAAACATTAGTTAATGACAAATTGCATCATACATCACTTGATTACGTACATTTTTGCATGCCGATTCAGATTAATATATTAAAAATAATTAATAATTAACCACGTAAGAAATTTAAACGTGTCAGGCAGCTATTCACAGGCAAATTTTGCGGCTATTAGAGAATGACAACAGAAGATAATATAATTTCTGATTTTGAATTATAATTAAGATTAATTAATTAATTATTGAGTCAATAATTGCAATAGGATGACATATCTTATCCATACATGATCCTTTAGTTAGTACGACAATGTTCTAGTGTTTTCACCTATGTAGATGAATTTTGAGTTTAGTTGTATAATTATTCAACAGAACTATTGAAATTAAGTCAAATTACTCTCTTTCCATATATGATGATGATTGATTATTTTGACATTCTCTATTTCTTTACACTAGTTTTTGTCCCGTGCAATGTATATGTTATGTTATTTTAAGGTAATATTAGCATCTTGAATGTTGAGATTAGATGGGAAATTGTATTACAAAATTTCAATACACACATTTATATAAAAGAAATAAATTAACAACTAGAAAGATTAAATTTGTCTGATTTAGTTCAGCACCACATAATATATTCAAAAACCATTTTAATTTCTAGGCGTGTTTTTAATTAACAATTGTAGGAAATTATTTTGTTCCATACTACGGAATTTTCTCCTCAATTTTAACACTACAGGAAAAAAAATTTTCCGTAAAGTGCGGAGTGTTAGCAAACCGCGGACATCATCCTCACATCGGCAAAAAAAAAGAAAAAAAAATTATCGTAATTGTTAGCACTGTTTAAATAAATAAAAAGTCCTAAAAGTTGTAAAAGGAAGTTCGCAACCTCTGTTTGTGTCCGCGCTTTGATTCATTAAATAATAAAGCATGCATCGAAAATTGAAAATGTATAGCAAAGAAGTTGTAAAAGGAAGTTCGCAACCTCTGTTTCTATTTTGTAAAATTTGATTTTATCTTCTCTGTAATGGAAGACAAATTGGAAATTGATTCCAAAATAGAAGGCAAGATGTAATACTTATATATATTCATTAATTGAAACTATAATACTGTTTTATATTTGAGCGAGTGCTGAGTTTGATTTCATTTTCTCATTTTCTCCAAGAAAAGCAAATAATTTCGAAATTTTTTTTCTTGTTACATAACAATTAAGATGTTTCAATTCATTAGCTTTTCACTCCTCATGAATTAAACAATAATTTCGGAAGGTTGATCTGTACGAACACCAGTGTCTGCGCTGACGTCCGTCGACCTTTTTTTTTTTTTTTTGCCGACATTCAAAATCAACAATTATGGGAATTTGTTTTTCACATTGATAGCTATGGATGAATAGTACACAATCGAGCTAATGAGTAGAGATAAATCAGTTTAAGTGTGTAATGAAAGGTGCACAAATGAACAGTATTTTGATCATTCTCTCTTTTAATATAGCAGTGATTATAACAATTATTATTATTCTTAAAAGTTTCACTAGTTAGGAGTCTTTTGATGGATGGTTTTATCGTAAGTACTTTTATATTATTTCAATAATATCTTTTCATGTAAGGATGGCAACATGACAAAGGAATCCCAAATTCGATACGGACCTGGCTCGAATGGAACTGGAATGAGATTATAGGTCCCTATCCCTATCCCGTTTACAGTTTATATAATTATTATTTTTCTAATTAAAACTCGTTTTTAAAATAATAATAAAATAACGTGAGTTAACTGGGATTAGGAGTTCTCATCCCTGCCTCCAAACACACCTTGTAGCCATTTCTATTTCCATAAATATAAAACTGAAGGAAGTCAAAGCATCTCCAATGCAATCGATATGGACATTTACAAATGACGTGGTAGAAAAAAAAGACATTGTATAGACTTCCTTCTAAATGTGTGGAGGCTCTACTTAGGATGATAGCGGGGCGAGGCGGCCATTGTCATCCCCGTCCCATTGAGAATTATTGGGAGGCGGGGAGATTTAAAAATTCCCACTAATTGTACCTTTAAATTAATTAATTATTTTACTAAATACAATTTAAATTGTAAAATATAACAATTAGTTTAAACATAATAAAATAAATAGAGTCGGACTAGTTCGAGAACTTTAGGGTAGGGACCATATTCTCCGTTCTCACCCCGTTCACTATTCTGGACGGGGATGGAGGATTTAGTCATTCTTGACTTTGTTACATATGGACTCAACAATTATTCAAGTAATCAAATGAAAAAGAAAATTATTGAAGATTATGACTTTTTTTTTCTTTTTTCTGATTTTAGAGTACTAAAATTTTCCTTTTCCTCTTCATTTTATCATGTTCGTAAAGTATTTATCAACGATTTAAATTATAAATAGACAAACATAAATGATAAATGAGTGGATAATACTCACCTATCTCTCAAAATGTGTTGATAAAATATGGTTTGAGCTAAACATTGGCTTATTTTTTATTTTAGTATTGCTAAAAGAGATGTAGATAAATATTTGCTTATAGATTATTGAAGATCAATTTTCTGCTTGAGAGTCCATTCATCAATGTCTCGTAAACTGGAAGACTGTCTACTCAAAGGTCATATAGATTACAATCCATAGATGCATGGGAAATGCTTGCTAAGAGTCTTTTTTAAATGGAGTAAATAGCACAAAACATTCATACTTTTCAATGTCATTGTGGAATACGTCCCAACCTTTTATTTTTTCACCCCTACCTTCCACATTTTATTGAGCAAAATGTCATTTTTATCCATTTCTCAATAAAAGACGATTTTACCCTCCTATTCAAATAAATAAATAAAAAAAAGATGAATAACCAACTGCAACTATAGTCCTTAGGCTTTTAAAAAAATACAAAGAAATCATAAATTCTTCACCACCACCACTTTCACAGCCTACCAAGCTGCCACCTATAGATCCACATAGCACAATCTTTTGGCCACCACGCCCACCGGACAGCACCACTACCAACCTCGCTTCACTCCTTCATACGAATTTGAAGATTGGAGCACTTAGGACCCACCAATTTTGGTCAGACAGCTCTCTCCGTGCATCGCGCCTGTGGAGAGTTTTGGACTAGAAATTGAAATGGTTGGGGGATAATTGGTTCAATTAGATTTATACCCATTGTCGATTGGGTTTGTTGATGGTTCAATTGATGCAAATTTGGGAATTTAGTGTTGTGGGATGCATGAATTGAAGATAAGAGTTTGGCAAAATAGATGTCGTCATTGTCGAATGTCTAGATTACAGCAGAATGGTTTGAGGCAGGTTTGATTGATGTGAGACCATGTATAGGTTCGTCGAGGTGAGGGGTAACCGTGAGTGGTATCGAAAATGAGGTTGCTGTGAAGGGTCATATATTGCAGTTTGGTATTTTAGGCTGCAAATGTGGCTGTGTTCAACAAATTTTGTGACCAATATTGTAGGAGAGGATGTTGGGAGAGTGAAACGAGGCTAGTGGTGGTGGAGTCCGGCGGGCATGGTGGCCAGAAGGTGGTGCTATGTGGATCTATAGGTGGCGGCTTGGTGGGGTTGTGAAAGTGGTGGTGGTGGATAATTTAAGACTTATCTGTAATATTTTGAAAAATTTAAGAGTATGATTGTAATTAGTTGTTTATTTTTTCTTTCTTTTTGTTTCATTTGAATAGAATGGTAAAATCGTCATTTTGTTGGAAAAATGGTTAATGATTTTTTGCTCAATAAAAAGTGGAAGGTAGGGGTGAAAATGCTAAAAAATGAAAGATAAGTATGTTTTGCACAATGATATTGAAAGATATGGACGTTTTGTATTATTTACCCTTTTAAATGAGTTCAATAATAACCTTTTTTTATTGCTTATTTTGAGAGAAACAACTTCAATTTTGACAAAGAAACGTGATTTTATTTAATAGATTATTTATTTCTTTCATGATTTACCTCTTAGATAAAAGCACAAGTATTAATTATATTAATAAAACTAGTTGAACAAATCTGATTGACAACCATACATTGTCAAATTCGATATAAAAAATAGTTTTTAACAACTTTTAAAATAAATGAATACGATGCTGTCAAGTGTGTAGTTGTCAATTAATATTGTCAACAAAGCTTGTACAATTAACATGATTCTAATTATATTTGGCCTCTGATTGATTCTCTTCATCTCAAAACTTTTTATTTCTTATTTTCATTTTTAACGATATATTCACACAATAAAATATTTTACTCATAAACTTAAAATTTTTTTCTTACTTTTTAACTACACATTATTCAAAAAAGTACTATTCAAAATATTATTTCCCTTAATTTATGAACTATCTAACTATTCAAAAAATGATTAAATTACGGGTTTGAAAATAAGAAAAAATGGAGGAAAATTTGATGTTATATATTGTTAGGACTGGCTTAAAAAATTTCAAATTAAGAGGACTAGTATTACAAATAAAGGATAAGATTCGATTGACTTCCAAGTTCAAATGCAGTAAAATCTCTTACAATATTCACCACTATTGTCATTGTTGTGACTCTGTGTTAGAAGTCGTTCCCCATATTTATTATGACTACATAAAGTCGGTGAAGAATTGCAGACACGGTACCAAAATTTATATTTTGTTTTAGGATCCAACTCTTTGATTTGCGCCACTCACTAAATCAAACATTTCAAAAATTCGCACATGGAATCTAATATGACGGAATCCGTCAATTAAGCCGTCAATTGACCTAAAAAAAAATAGAAAAATTGATAATTTTGACCAAGTAAGATAAGGACAATTTCGTCCTATTACATTTCCTTTGTTAAAAAAAAAAAAACAAAAACAAAAAACAAAACCAAGTCCATCTTCTTCTTCCCAATACCTCACCTCACCCCAACCCGACCCAACCCAACCCAACCCAAATCTAGATAGCCACTCACCACTGTCACCTCCACCATTTGGGATCCTATTCCACAGCATATTTTATCTCAAAGCAGGCTCTACAATTCAAACCATTGTTGAATAGAGCTGTGCTAAGTGCTCCTGACACGACCCGTCCCAAAACTCCTTAATAGACTCAAGACGTAATGTGCGCTAATGATAAGTGACAGCTAGGCACTGGACCCATCACTAAAGCAACTATAACAATACTTTAATTGCATGGCTACCTTTGACCAAATAAAATTTTTCGAAAATTTTGACAGAGTCTCCTTTAAAAATTGAATTTTTCTTAATCATGTAACCATAAATATTTTCCCAAATTGGTAATATACCAACGTCATAATATCAATCACTCGTCCAACCAAAAGTATCTACATCACTATACATCATAACTGCTTCTCAAAGAGATAATAGTAAAGCAGTTTAGATTACAATATTCCATCGTGATCCTTGGTACATTTAAGTACAAAAATCCCCAAATATGATGTAAATGGTTTGCTTGCTGATTTCATGGTTTAAGTAAAAGAACCTACAATTGGTAGTGGTAATGGCTGCAAAACTATCAAAATAATATTCACCCGTT
>CAIGRB010068242.1:0-18951 GCA_903798255.1 Fraxinus quadrangulata
GACGTTTTCTCTGTGTTTTTCGGCATTAATCTTGTGTTCTTCCCTGTGAATTTCTTGGTAACATTTACTTGCAGAATAATCACTATTTTGTTCAGCGTCGATAGCCAGAGCAGGAATTTTGGCATCGGCATTGTACTGAAAATGGACTAGTCCCTTAGGGAAAACAAAGAGGTCACCAGGCTGAAGTGTCTGTGTAAGGAAGAGGAGCTCGTTTGTGGTATCGACAATCCTACCTCAAGTGCACCCTGAGAAAGGAAGAGGAGCTCAGCCGAGCGCGGGTGAGTGTGAATGGGGTTGATAGAACCAGCGGGGTAGAGGAGGACAGCATAGGAAACACTCTGGCCATTAAGGGAAGGGAATTCTGCCATGCTTGCTTTCAATACTTTGAAAGTTGGGGGAGGTGGAGCCCCGATAAGGATTCTCATCCCGGTGAATGTAAAGAAATTTCCATCAATGTTTGTCAAATTCATTGGCAATACAAAGTCTGTGAGGATATCAGGATCTCCAGCCATAGCCATTTGGACTATGGCAAGTGAAGCCACCGCAAGAAAGAATAGTTTTGCTGTACGCCATTGATAACAATTGTAACCTTATGGATATATTTATGAATTTGATAAAATTTGGTGGGAGCTTTAGGCCTTATAGTATTTGAGCTGAATATATTGTGACCAAGGCTAATGGGTTGTACACTTCGAAGTCCTGCTGAGTAGATGACAGGCTGCATTTATAACTATCAATCAAGTTTCTTGTAATTGGAGTTGTTTTATATTGTTATTAGGCTAACGAAGTTTCTTAGAAATATTTTATGGTATAAAATGTTAAAATATTTAGGCTTCGGCACATTTTTATATCATTTTGTTTCTTTTCCTTGCGAATACTTCCCCATCCTGGACTGGACAAAAATGAGAGTGGATTTTCTGTCCTACTGTGCAATAAATTTACTAATTTTGTATCTTACAATGATGCAGTTTGTTGTTGAAACTACAAACAATGATCTTGGATTGCGGTGAGAGTTTACTCCAATCTATGCAGGCTTTATTTGCACAAAAATAACTTTTACAACTCATGAACGTGTAAATTGATTTCCTGTTAAACTTTCAAATTCCAACCTCTTTTCGTCTTTTCTAGTGTGAAATAATACCCAATATTCATCATTATATTAAAGCAAATAAAGGTGTAACTCAATTTTATGTCATTTCAAATTCATTATGTCCCAAGTTAATTGAAGGTTTGAGGCAGTGAAAATTTTTGGAATAGAAATTTTAATAAAATTGAAGAACAAGTGTTTAGTGAAGATCAAGGCATAGCCGGCCAATCCAACCCGAATTTGGCTTTTTTGGGATACAGCCGCTGGTACACGCTATAAATGACTAGTACTCAAGTCTACTTTAACACCATAACAATTAACAAACTCACTATCGAGTGGCCTCATTACATTGCCTTCATTGAGCCAACTCACCTTTACAATGGCTTCATTCTCAGCGAACAAACATTTTCTACTAGGCTTTCTAGCCATCTTTGCCACTTCTTGGAAGGTCCAAGCAAGCGATCCTGATATTTTATCCTACTTCATAGTCCCACCAAATGTAAATGGACCAGATGGAAGTTTCTTTACATTCACTGGCCTGCGTGGAGTTTCCCATTCCACCCCACCAAATTTCAAGGTAACAAAAGTTAGCAAGACTGAATTCCCTGCCCTGGATGGACAGAGTGTTTCAATGGCAATATTGCAGTACCCTGCTGGTGGAGTTAATCCCCCTCACACACATCCACGTGCTGCAGAACTCTTATTTGTCCTAGAAGGCTCTCTTGAGGTTGGATTTGTTGACATGACCAACAAACTCTCCAAACCGGGGATATTTTCGTGTTTCCAAAGGGACTAGTTCACTATCAGTACAATGCTGATCCCAAAGAAGTTGCTATTGCAGTTTCTGCTTTTGGTAGTGCTAATGCTGGCACTGTTTCACTTCCTACAACTTTGTTTGCCACTGCTGTAGATGACACGGTTCTTGCCAAGTCATTTAAAACTGATGTCACTACCATCCAGAAGCTCAAGGCAGGTCTTGCACCCAAGGCCTAGACTACTGAATCTTCGAGTCGATTCCATAATATGATTGTGCTTTCTCTCATTCTTTTTCATTGATTAAATTTATCTCAAAGCTGTTCCAATAAATATTCTGATGTAATATAGATAAAGCAAAACCATTAATACTACAGCCATAAATTTTAAATGGATTTCTGACTGTATGTTCGAAATTTAGTCTTGATTTTATTTTGTTCTTAGGTTTGTTTGATTATTCAATAAAACATTGTAAGATTTTCTCTGAATTGAATCCAAATTTTCGGTATCCAGTTCAATCAACAAGCTTTTAGAGCGTTCATCTTCTTTCTTTTTAGTATATTTTTCGAGCATCATTTAAGTATTCGAGCTTCACTTGTTATCTTTTAAGATTTACTAAAGAAGTTAAGATAAGAAAATATGCCAGTCGATGTAGAAACTGGTGAATTGGTCACTAAGCCGGTTTGATTGGCTCTTATGGACCAAATATAGTAAATTTACATGGTTCAATAGTAGCTTTCAAAATTTTAACTATAATGTATCTTTTACAATCAATTATTGAAATCACTATAATTAAATCTAATGATATTCATGAAAGAAATATGAGATAATTTAGTGATAATATAGACATGATGCTAAAATATTATTGAAATACGAAAAAAGGTAAAATATAAGTTTTGAGTCAATTTGACAAAAATGGGGAACATTTGAGAATTTTCATCTGTCAATTGATGGAAATCTATTTAATTATTTCCTGGCAGAGTTATTATTAGGCTTTGCTTTGTCTATACACACAGACATTTTATTGGAACTTCAATGCTACTAGGAAGAATACGAAAACAAACATAAATATGCTTCAAATGCCTGGAATTAACAGAAAATAATGAGAAAAAGTATAACCACAGTTTGCCAAACAAACCAAATCTTCAGACTAGGCCTTGGATGCAAAACCTGCCTTGAGCATTTGAATGCTAGGGACATCTGTTTTGAAGGACTTGGCAAGAATCGTGTCATCCACATCATTCACAAAGAGAGTTGTGGGAAGTGAAGCTGTGCCAGCATTCACACTACCAAAAGCAGAAACCGCAATGGCAGATTCCTTGGGATCAGCATTGTACTGATAGTGAACTAGTCCCTAAGGAAACACAAAAATATCCCTGGTTTGGGTTTGGGTGAAGAGTTTGTTAGTCATGTCACCAAATCCAATCTAAAGAGAGCCTTCTATGACTAACAAGAGTTCTGCAGCACGTGGATGTGAGTGAGAGGGATTAACTCCACCAGCAGGGAACTGCAGTACTGCCAATGAAATGCTCTGGCCATCCAGGGCAGGGAATTCTGCCTTGCTCGCTTTTGATACCTTGAAATTTGGTGGATGGAATCCAAAACTCCACGCGGGCCAGTAAAGGTAAAGAAGTTTCCATCTGGTGCAGAGACATTGGGTGGCACCATGAAGTCAGACAAAATATCCGGATCACTAAGCACATATTCTTCAATTTCATCTACACCAGGTATATCTGCATTTAGTGCTCTCCTTGTGTACAACCCATTGATTCTTAATACTCTATAAATAAGGCCTAAAGCTCCCACCAAATTTTATCCATTCCTCATCTATATCCATAAAATTACAATTGATATCAATGGCGTATAGCAAAAAACTGTTCTTTCTAGTGGTGGCTTCACTTGCCATAGTCCAAATGGCTATGGCTGGAGATCCCGATATCCTCACAGACTTTGTATTGCCAACGAATTTGACAAAAGTTGATGGAAACTTCTTTACATTCACCGGGATGAGAGTCCTTGTCGGGGCTCCATCTCCCCAACTTTCAAAGCTTTTAAAGCAAGCTTGGCAGAATTCCCTGCCCTCAATGGCCAGAGTGTTTCCTATGCTGTCCTTCTCTACCCTGCTGGTTCTATCAACCCCATTCACACTCACCCGCGCTCGGCTGAGCTCCTCTTCCTTGCTGAGGGTGCTCTCGACGTGGGATTTGTGGACACTACAAACAAGCTCTTCACTCAAAAACTTCAGCCTGGTGACCTCTTTGTTTTCCCAAAGGGACTGGTGCATTTCCAGTTTAATGCTGATGCCAAAGTTCCTGCTTTGGCTATCTCTGCCTTTGGGAGTTCAAATGCTGGAACTGTCTCCCTTCCCAACACTCTGTTCTACCCCAGCATAGACGACAATGCATTGGCCCTTTCTTTCAAAACTGATGTTGCCACCATTCAGAAGCTCAAGGCAGGCCTTGCACCCAAGAACTAGAATATTAACATCTCCATTGTTGAAACTCTGAATCATTTTCTTATATTATCAGTTCAGCTTTTACAACTAATGTTTGTGTTTTGTCACTAAGAAGGAAAGAACTACTTTCATTAAAGCTCCATTTCATATTTTATTAAAATCAAACCAGATTGACCACTCCAGCCCGAAAACTGGTTCGTCTTACTTAATACATTGTTTTACGTTGGAACTAATCAAAACCCACTCGAAACCACAAACCACGAGTCTTAAGTCTCGAACGTGAAATCCTAAGGGTGAAAACAATATATAAGTGCGTAAAAGTGAATAATATTATTGATCATAAGACGATCACGAGTATATGACAGGTGATCATCAACCATGAAGATGGATAATATTAAATACTTAAAAATGCACCAGTGGAATGATTTTGAAAAATAATACAGATTTATGGAGGAAGAGGAGCAACACATTATGAACTATATTTCAGGTGTTACATAAGAGGTATTATGTAATTTCGAGTAGCCAAAATATTAATTTTTACCTACCTTTTAACGTCAAATCTAAAATCATAACAATAATTTTTCAAAACGAAATAAGACTTGCAGTTCTATCTTAAAAAATCACCATTATCAACAAGACTAGTCCATGTACGTCTATATTTTGATAAATATCTGATTTGAAATTTATCCCTTAACACGCTCTCGTCAGTGGCACACCCAGCACCTGGCGAGGGGGCACAAGTTTGGGCTTATTCCAGCTGTGGGCTGTGGCTATGCTGATATGGGCCTTTTTTAAATAACCAGGCCCAATCCAAATTCAATTGATCCATATGATGTATACTTACCGGCTACCGTGGCGATGAGAAGAAAAACATACGCACTGCAGTGAGCTCAGCTGGGACAGTGGGACTCCTGTGAGCAGAAACTCTCATCCACGCGACGCCTCCTGGACGGTCGGAACTCAGACAGACCTCCCATGGCCGTGAGCTGCATACGTACATCAGTGAGTCTCCTTCAGGTTTCATTGTTCCCTTTTTTTTGGCTTTGGAATTGGCGACTTGGTGTTATTTTTTATTTATGACTTGTGAGTTATCAGTTATGAATAATGATTTATATTCTATGAGTTAATTGGCAATTAGGATGAGAATTGTGATATGTGAATATGTGATTTGGGATAAATAATTTATATTGTGTGAGGCATTATAACTTATCGTTTGATTCGTGATTTGAGAGTTTATTATTTATGTATAGGAATTTAAGATAAGTTAAAAAAATTTCAATTGAGAAGATGTTGGGCTCAATTTACGTTTTAGTGCATTTACATATATACTGAATAATTTTTTAATATTATTTAATTAAATATTAATAAACAGTCTCGTTATTATGATCGTTGATTGTCGACTGTCGACGGTCAACGATGAACGATAAAGGTCCGTCCTAGATGAACTTAAATTTCGGATTCGCCACTGCCCTCGTAAGATAGCTACTCATTTGAGATCAATCTTGAAGTTCGTGTTCTCATTTTTTTAAAATATTAATCGGATTAAATTGCTCTCTAGATCCAAAAGATGAAACAACATGCTTATTCTCTTTTTCGCGAAGTACTTTCTGAGCATCTCTTATCTCCATGATCTTTTCTAAAGAAAATGAAGCTAAGAAAATCTGATACCATATTAAGACTTAGATTAGGAGTAATCCAAATCCTTATACGTTGGTCTATGTTTTTATAATTATTCGATATGAGATTTATCTTTTAACACAAATAACAAAGAAACAGTAGGCTAGACAATAATATAGACACGATTACAAAAATACTAGGTAGAATGAACGAAGGAAAATTTGTGAAGTATTTTTTATTTAGATCCATAATAAAGAGAAGTATTGAGATTTGTTTAATTACTATGCTTTTACAGAGAACTTACAAGAAGCCTTACCTTTTAAAATTAGTACATGTTTATTCCACATATGTATAATTAAAAATACTTCTTATTTAAACTTTTGACCCAACAAAACGGCAAAAATGGATGAAAATAGTCAATAGGGACGATATGTATGAATAAATGAAAGGTTGGAAACGAGATGATGGATAAAAATTGAATGGGAACAAAATTGTCACAAATATAAAATGTTAAAGACATAGAATGAATTTTATCCATTTTTTAAAATACATTGATGAGAGGGACTGACTTTAATCTCTCAAAAAACTTGGGTACACAAATAAGACAAAAAAAAAAAAAGGTTATCGAAAAGATAGCTACTTATGTCAAAAGGTTGTGCTAAATATGCAATTTACCTTAAAAGAAAATGCATTTCATGCATAAATTTAATAGCTATCTTGGTTTGAATCCATCCAAAAGGATCAATTGTGCCAAAAATGAAATAGTTTGGGACAATTTGCGCCAATTTCTCCTCAAAATGCTATTCAAAATCTCTCTCTCTCTATATCAAAATATTATTTTTTTAAACTACACTTTATAATATAATGTGTTACTCGCATTCCTTTACTTTCAACCACAACCACCGTCACTTGTAACAAGTTTTGTAAAACTTGTAACACATTATTTTATGCTATCATAACCATAGCCACCACTTGTGACATATCGTATTATACTGTTACCATCAACATCATCATTGCTTGTAGCATACCGTATTACACCTCTACCCCCACCACCCATTTAACATACTATGTTGTACCTCCGCCACTATCGCCACCATCTAAACTATCATTGTGCCACCATCGTCACTACTACTAGAACACTACAAGTTGTGGCCACCAACTGCAAAATCCTATCCCATCCCACGAATCGCCACACGATGGGAATCAATCCTCCCCATGATCACCACTACCACCACAAGATCTACACCCTATCTTATTTTTGTTGCAGTTCAGTAGCACCACTACAACCAATCAAATATGTCATTGTTGCCATTACCACACATGTCATCTCCATCGTCGCCTTACTTTACCACCACTATCATATTTTACTAACAAAGCTTGCACAACCCAACAGAGAAATGGAAGAAACATATCCCTTCCATTAAACACCACCACCAATATGTTCTCGCACACCATTACTCTTCTTCAGTGCGTATATCTGTGTTATATGAAAAAAAGTTGGCCTTGTAGACTAAAAAATAGTAACCATATAAGTGAAAAAAGTTTTTACCTTGTAGACTAAAAAATAGTAACCATATAATTGAAAAAAGTTTTTAAAGTAGCTTCCATAATTTGCCCTTTGCACAAAAAACAAAATATAGTGTGTCGAACCCGGTCCATAGAGACCCAAGTCCAACACAATCTATTACTAATTTACATTCCTTCACGACAGTTCTAGAAACAATATGTAAATGGTCCGGCCTATTTACGCTCATTTTCTTTAAGTCATTGTCAATTCTATAAACAAGATGTCAAAACGGTCACACCATGCCGACTGGCTGGCCCGACCATCTTATTTTACTATACACATCCTATTGTTCTCTCTAGTCAGTGCAATTGCATTGAGTCCTTGTACTTTTGAAAATAATGGTCAATGCGTTTAATGTACCACTACACAAAGCATAGGTTGTATGCAACTGCAATATATACAATGCACGTGATTCCTTCCACATTGGACTAGTATACATTCGTCCTTGCCATGCCATCAACTCCACCTCACTCTACCACCCACCCTACACAGACACAGATACTGGAATGGAACAAAAATTAGGCGGCGCTACCCGGTCTCGCCATCGCCAGTACCATCACCACGGTAGATCCCCCTCCGCGGACAGATTCCTCGGAATGTTCCAATCCCCGATCACCGCATCCTCTACACCCTCTTTCGAGCTTACCGAACATGAAATCTTCGACATCTCTTCTGAGTCCTCCTCCCCGAGTTCGGTTCCGAGCCTTAAGTCGAACAATCAAGTTCATAATCATAGTAACATTGGCATCTTAGCAGCGCTACCCGGTGGAAGTGCCGATTTCAAAACTCGACCCGACCATGAAACCGTAGCAGTTTTCAACCACAAGGCATCCAACTCCGCGTCACTTGCCTCCTCGGCATCTTCTTCTCCAGCCTCGTCATCCTCGTCTCGAATTATGATCCCCTCAATTCCGAAAAGGCCCACGCCCGTAGCGGATAAGATGCGGTTTTATCATCAGTCAGCACCGGTGAATGTTCCAATACTACCGGCGGCAATGCAGAGGAGAAATGAGTTTTTCAATGTGGTTGATGACGTTGAGGAGGAGGAGGGGAAGGGGGAGGTTGTTCCGCCTCACGAGATGGTAGCAGCCACGCATTCGCCCATATTGGCGTGCTCGGTCCTCGAGGGTGCTGGTCGGACATTGAAAGGACGAGATCTGAGGCAGGTGCGCAATGCTGTTTGGCGAAAGACAGGTTTCACCTCTGTAGCACGGACACTTCAAATTAGGGTAGCGTATCCGTGTCGGACACGAGTCGATACTGATACTTCTTGGACTCTCTCCCGTAATTATTTTTCTTTTTATATTTGAAATATTATATATTGTTAATTCAAAGTTATTAACAAGTAACAAAATTTAAAAGATTTCAATTAGAAAAATTAATAACAAGTATTAAATTAAATTTATACTATATAAATGAAGAATTTTTAAGAATTTAATTAACGTGTCGAGACGTGTCATATCTGTACTTTTTTTAAAAATCGCGTGTCGGATATGCCGACACGTATTGTGTCGGACACACGTGTCCGTATCGGTGCATCATAGGGTTTCACTGACTAAGCTTATATCTATTAAATGTTTCTCTTTGTAAATTGTAGGGATTCCAGGCTGTGTCGCTTCAATAACATGACGATCTTTGTAAATGTGTTGTGGATTAATTGTATATTAATACCAACAAGAATGAAAGCTAATTTACCATCCTTTTTCTTTATATTTGAATTTTATGTTTAGCTTTCTTTTGTTGTAGTGGTGGAAGCATTTTTCTATCTTTTCTGGGTAGTTTAATACTGTTGTTTTGATGATAATTGGCCTAAATTTCTAAATTTTCTTCCATCCTTAATACTCATTCAAATAAAAAAGTTAGTCTTGGGAAGATTGTAATCCATAAGCTGAAGGTATTCGAGTGTGTTTTCATATTAGATGGATAAGGTAATGATTGGATTGAATTATTGAAAGGTGTTTTATCTGGTACTACTTTCATGATGATTCATTTCGCACTCAACACTGGGGACTATAAGCGCATGCCAATATGACTAGTTAGGGTGATCGGGCAGGAGGGCTATTCTTACCTTTGACTCTGCTCTCTCCTCTAGTGCTTGTTTTGAGATGGGCTAGTAGCAAGACACATATGTCCTTGAAATTATTACTTATTCTAGATGGTAAATAGCGTTACTGGTGCGTCGTAACTAAAAACAGAAACGAGAAGGCAGTGGAAAATTATTTGACATGGTGGAAAACATGAAGTGACTTTTGGTCTGAAGTGTACTTTAGATCTGATGATATGGGAGAAATTGATTCTTGAAAATTACAAGTTATGGTGAATCAAAATCACATCTGTTTCCCATTAGAAATCGAATTCAACATGTTTTTCAATCATTAAGAATAAAAAAGTAATTCTTAAGAATGAGTACAGGTCACAGAGGTCATTGTGTGCAGATGTTGGGAAACAGTGAGAGTTAAGGACCCATTGAAACTCAACCTATGAGAGTGCCTGCCTCATTTCCCACCAAATGGCTGGACCCTTGATCACTTTTTTTGTATCAATAACTGACACAAGGCCGCACTCCCCATTATGTCGAGTTGGAATTGTTGTCCGTTTGTTGATAGCTTAAAAGAGGAAAGACTGGTTTCTTTATAAAGCTTAGTCTCAGCCTCGGGAAGTTAGAACACCCATCTTGAAAACTTTGTTATCTATGGGAAGCACAGAAACCCTGTTGGCATCGACATATCGATGTTTGACACGTATCCAACACGTCACCAATGCGTGTCGGAGACGAAGAAGTGCATATGGCTGGAAGAAGAAATGCAAACTGTGAAGAAGACGGTGACCATGAAGAAGACGACTGAGGAAGAAGAAAGAAGAAAAGAAGAAAGAAGGAAATGAAGAGACGTGACTGAAAATAGAAAGTCTGTGGATGTAAACCATGCACTGTAAAATTTCTTTTTGTAACATATATTTAATTTATTTCTTTTCAGCTTTATTCTTTAACAAAGCAACTCATAAAATTTTATGTGAATTAATTATTTTACCATTTTACCCTCCATTAAAAAATCAAACTTACGAAAGAAGTCAAATCCCTCCACTTAATTATGTATATAAATGATGCAACAAGTATAAAAAAATTATTACTTTAGATTATTAAATTAAAATAAGTTAAAAAAATAATATTTTAATCAATGTGTCGACGACGTATTGTGTCAAAACTTTTTCAAAAGATCGCGTGTTGGCGCACCGTGTTCATGTCAGTGCTTCTTATTTGTCTATTGAAGTGTTTTCAAATGGTAGAATTCTTGAAATGGACGGGGATTTTTTTTTTTTTTAATTTATGTTAATGGTAAATCTTCACACTATGAGTGAAGGGCATAAATAGTAAATACAACTAGGTTCTTAAAGATCCCAATAAAATATTAGAAACTGAAAGGAAATGTTCATTGAAGTAATGGGGACACAGATTTAAAAAAACTGTGTCAAGAAATACATGAGGAAAATGTACAAGATAAAATTTTTAGAGCTGATATAGCAATTTCCTGCATGTCCTCTTAGATTCTGCTGCCATGCCTAATGCTTTCTCAGTACGCCCTAAATTTCACCTTGATTCCATGGACTTCGTCTAACTCTACTGAGGCAGTGTGAAGCATTAATGCTATATCAAAGTTTTGGCTTCCACCTATGCTTCAGAGGCGTGCTTTGGTTTTATAGTCCTACGTCTACCTCAGGTTCTCCTAAATAGGATCAGTGGGTCCCACTATTCTAGTGATATGATCTAAAGACTTATGCCTTATTCACTGTTGAAGGGTTTTTGGGTTTGTCTTTCTTGTATTCGTGCATCTTTATTAATTAGATGTGCACATCCAGATAGATGATCTGCCCTCCATTTGGGGACATGATTTTAAGTTTGCTTCCATCTGGGGGCATGACTCAATGTAAGTGTTGACGAGGCAATCTTGGTAGTTGGGTCAAACTTGCTAGTTTTTAAGATGGCAATGACTCTTTGGAAACTTGTGAACAGGATTCTTTGTCTGAATGATTACCCTCTTTAACTCTGGATATGTTTCTCTTATAGTGTACATCTGAGACAGAATTCACATGCTTCAGATCGAATATGGTTGATACTTTTAAGAAGAAAGTGAAAATTTAAAGTTTTAAGAACTTACTCTTCTCTTTTTTATTTTTTGATGATTAATTGATGGATAGTCTTTAAGTAATGAGGATTTACATATGTGATTCCTGGTGAAGAGGAAGATCTTTTTCATGTGATCTTGGGGTTTATAGAAAATTTTTGCATCAAACATATTCCAACACATGCTTGTTTTAGTCATCTACATTATGTGACAAGACACACAGTTTTTTGGCAGCTAACTAATATACTATCCCGATGTATGATATGTTATACAGGCAAGTTTTTCTAACATTTTGCTTAAATACTAATCATAGGATGCTGAATTAATTAAAAATTTAACTATCTGAGTTTGATTCTTGACTTTAGTATTTGGTAACTCTCAGTAATCACTATCTTTGATCTGGTTGTCAATCTATGTGGATTGAACACCACACCATTCCAGTTGTAGTAACTAGTAAATACTAAACTTCAAGCTTTTATTTTTTAATATTTTTCTTATTCCTCTTTTCTTTGGTTTTATGTTCAAGACATTTGTTATGTTTGAGGCCTAACATATCTGAGCCAGTTCTCCTTCTGTTAAGAATGAATGTTTTCTCAGGTATTTGATCCTGAAAGTCTCCTTGTAGATGCCATCCGAAAGAAATCTGTTAATAATTAAAATTTAAATATTTTGAACCTACCTGTCAATGGTTCATCGTGATAGTATGTGTTGGTGAAAAATATTGCTTCGGTCATGCCTTGAGACCCCTTTTTACAAATGAGATGGAAAAACATAGCTGAACTCGATTTGGATGTCAGTGATTTTAGGTCATGGCTAGATTCTGTTGGAGCTAGTTTGGAAGATGACCTGTGGTGTTAAAAGTGCTAATCTCCTGACATTGTTTTTTCCTGAATTATTTGGAGTTAGTTTTCTCTACTTCTAAATACGAATTATCTGACATCAAATTGTCAAAAGATTTGGATCTCAGGCTGTTAGACTTTCTTTTTTGTGCACCATTCTGTTCACTGTTATTTAATTGTTGTTTAAACAGGTACAGATCCATTTAATTTTGCTGCACCTGCTCCATTTTATGCTTAAAAAGTGCAGAAGTTTCTAGTCAAATGAACTTTTATGAACTTTTGGGGTTCCAGCTTGATATAAACAGCCATCGAGCTGCATTGAACTTTACATAGAGCTAGACTTGAGTACTTAACCAGACTTGTGTAATGGAAGGGAAGGAAGTCCATGCTGGGGGTCAAACGTTATCAGAGCTTGATTACTTGCCTTGTTATTTGGAATTATAGAAGTGAAATATGATGCTATAATTTCAAAATAATAACCATATTACTTGCTGTCTACGGAGATATTTTCTCATTCAGAGCCTTCATTCATGTTATGGTCGACTTGACATTGGTTTATTGTTCTGCAACTGTGGAAACAAGCTTATCTTTGGTGCATAATAGAAATTATTGACGAATATGCACGTGTTCTAGTGGAGTTGAAGTTCTCAGGGAATATATTGCCTGGACGATTTCCTGGTAATGAGCTCTAGAAGTTGGAACACCAGAATGAATGCCTGTGAATCCCTTAAATTAGCTTCCTAAGTTGGTTTCATGGTTAAATGAATACTTTTGTAGACATGTATCCAGTTCTTTACCTCCAGTTTTGGATGATGTTGCAATAAGTTTTCTCCCAATAATTTGATGATTCCTTTAATATTTCTTCTGGTTCCACTTTCAAAATCGAATCAAGAAAATTATACCTTTAATGGTCAATTTTCAGTACAAAAATGGGTTCCTGGAGTGGTGCCACGAGAAAATGAAGTTGGGACATGATAGTGATCACAATGTTACTTAGATAATGATTAGGGCCACTATCATATAGATAGATGATTATCATCTCGTAGCTTTAGTGGGGAAGATGCTTGAAAATATCTTTATAAGACAACGTGACACTAAATAATTAATGATGTTGTACCAAAGATTATTTATTGATTTTAAAACTTAATAAGCAAGTTTCAAAATCACCTTCTTACGGCACTCACTTTTAATTATACATTCTTCAAAAAAATTATTTTTCATATTTTCTTATATTTTTTTTCTATTTTTATCCATACATTCTTATAAAAAAAAATCACTTTTACGAAAGCAGAAAGCACTAAGCGCTTGTTTAATTTTGATTTTCTGATAAGTGATTCTTTGAAATGGTCTTTTTATGAATGCGTTGCTAAGAAAGTTATGATAGGTGTGAAAAATATATATATTTTTTGAAAAATGAATGATTAAAAATTATAGTCGAAGAGAGGTGATTCTTAAAAAATTAAAAAGGCCTAAGCTGTTCTACTTTGAAAACAATAGTATAACGTACAACATAATTTTTACCTCTAGGATTATTAAAGTTCCCAAAAAAAAAAAAAAAGGAGCAAACTATTTTTGAGAGAGTCTATTTTCGATCCAATAGAGTAATATCAAAGCCGAATATCCGAGTTTAAGTCTATCCAAATAGAAAAATATAAAAATTCAAATACAAAAGACAAAAAGTTCAAACAGAAATAAATGAATCCAACCAATAAAGTTTACAAACATTAGTTAATTTCGAATAATACTATTTATCTATGATGACAATTATTACGAATTTATATAGCAGGAAGATCACTATCACATTGTCCAATGAATATATATATGTATTTCAACTTCGTTGAGTAAAGTAGCAGTGATTCCACAGTCACATATGCTTATAATCATTACTACTGATGAATAAAATTATTCTATATTTTTATTAAAATGTTCAATGTTTCTTGGCTCGACTTTTCGACATTTTTATTGAAATTATTCTACATTTTTTTGGGTAAATTGTACGTCATAACTAACATGATATATAATATATTTGAAGTCCGAGTAAGTTAGAGACAACTGCAACAAATATCAAAGATTTGGGAAGAATAATGTAACTCAGCTTAAAATTTTCAAAAAATTTAAAAATGTAATCGAGAAAACTAGTACGTCAACAATTGGTTCACCTAGTTCTCGACTTTTCCAATTGACCAATCGGGTTGAGTTATTCTGATTTCCAAAACATCGATTTTTTTTTTCTAGGTTTATATTGTCTTCGAACGACCTCTTCTTGTGGTAAATACATAAATAAGTAATTCAGATATCGTTATGTTCTTGGAGGGCCTCGGTGTCCATTGAGCCTTAACTTCATAGACAATGTACAAAACTATACTTCAAAAACTGCATAATTAAAGTAGAAATTGATGAGGAATTTATGTGATCCCATAGTTTCCACATGTCACAATCTCAAGTCACGAAATAACTTTTTGTTCCATTATTAAAAATCCATGTCTATGCATGTGAAGAGTGAAGTCAAGTATTAACCTACATATAATTATTCTAACAATAAAGAGCCGAAGATTTTTGTTGCATTTCGGTTAGTATTCAATGTTCCAAAAAAAAAAAAAAAAAAACCCTCAATAAAAACATTATTTGGGTGTTTGTGTGACACTTTTATGAAAATCAAAACACATTGTACCCTCTAATTGTATTAAAATAAGCCTAAGAAATAATTATTTTGCAACCAAAAAAAAAAAAAAATCTAGTTAAATGTTTTAGTTCGAATTTAATTAATTCAATAATAACTAAAAAATCATACCAAAATTGGATAATCTGGAACCTTGTGTTCACCTCTATTCATTATGCTCTTTAGTAGTATATTATATTGAGAGATGTTCTACTCTCTTGAAAAAATTAGGCGGGGAGGTTACTTTTAGAGAGTTATAACGAACTTGTTCACTATTAGACACTCCTCTCTTTATTTTTAGTTTATAAAACATTTTGAATCATTTTAGATATTTATGTCAAAACAAACAAAGTTGACAAGAATTTCTAGTTCTTCATCTATATTTTCTTGGAGACCATTTTGATAAAATGGCACTATAATTATTTTGCATGATTCAATGATCATATTTGATGAAATAAATTTAGTTGGTAACAAATTTCATTTTATCAAAAAAATCTACAAGTTAGAAAAAAAAATCATTTTTTCATTAATATTTTATTAAATGTCTTGTTAATTTTACTGATTGCTTTACTATATTTTGCCAGGTATGAGGATGGTTGGTGCCTGCTGGTGAACAGTATGGGTAATGTATTTAATTTGGAGAACTGTTTTCTTACATCCAAACACAGAAAAATTCAAAGTTTTTCCCCCTTTTTCCTGGAAGAAATTGTATTTGGAGTTTTAGTTTTATACTTAGTTCAATATTTGACCTCTCTTCACTTTTCTTTGTAATTGAATCATCAATATTCACCTTTATCATATCCCTTAATCGCTAAAGCCGAGTTCTGTGCAAAATTGTGGTTAATTGTTCGCGTGTCATATTCGTGACACAACTCCGGATAGTAAAATTCGGGAGTGAAATTCTGAGTGTAGATAGCAAGAAAATCTGAACGAAAACTCTAGCGCTCGTTTTAAGTATTGAGCAAAAATGGTAAATGCAACTTGCCCTATTTTTCAAAATAATATTCTTCAGAAAATATTTTACATGGAAATAAAAGGAGTAGCTAGGGGAAATTAGGTCAGACTATTAATATGTTGTTGTTGATAAGATCTAGTTCTCTTGGCCCCATTAGTCTTTTTGTCTCATCTTCATACCAAATCATCCTCATTTAACATTTATTTGGACAATCTAATAGTTGAGAATTAGGAACTTTAGTTCTATATTTATCAAGAGCAATAAAATCACAGAAAGAAAATTTACACAATTAGAACACTCAAAAATTTATAGAGGTTGACCCTCATATTTACTCAGCACAATAACAATAATTAAACTCCACAAATTAACACTGATTAGCGCGGAACTCCAAGATCCGAGTTTCTCCAAGATCCGAGTTCCAAACACAATCTTCAATAAATAAATGTTACTGATTTGTAAATGAATGTGGTTTTTTAGAGGCGTAAACTTGGCTGAATTGGGTCGAGCGGGACAAAATGTCTCGAGTTTTAGCAGTTTGATCCACTTTAGACCTCTAGTCTTTGGAATCATATTTTTACTACCAGAAATTATATGTGAATAAAGTGAGTAGAAGAAATAAATATTGGAACACAAAGTCAAGAAGTACTTTATATATGCTGAGTAGTAATTAATTAGGCTCAGAAAAAAATCGTGCTCCTCTTTATGAATTTCAACAACCTACTGTACAAGTGTTAAGGCCTTTCATTTACTACTGATATGATACTGCCTGCAATATTTAAATGAAGCTTCTTCCCAACGTGTTTTCACACAAACAAACTTCAGAGTTAGCTTCAATGGCGAAATATCAGCTGTTAATTGCTCTCTTCTTCACTGTGGCTCTTGCAAAGATTGAGCTCTCCACTAGCCATGTCCTCAAGGGATCAGTCACTTGCCTAGACTGTAATACCCACTATGATCTCTCAGGTATTACGTTGCAGACTGATTTTTTTTTTGTAATCTAATATGTATGGAGGAAACTTGAATCTAAGACTTTATTTGTATGCTCACTTTATCTAAAAGCTTTCTCGGAGGGTGACACGTTTATTTGTTTAAATCTTTAGTTGCTCTTAAGATCGACCTTTTCAAATGTTGAACTCAACAGTATGTAAAAGTTTCTTTTAAACACCAAATATTTTGTTAACGTGCTTCACGAGGATAGGTAAAGCTTTAAATTCCTATGTTTGGCCTTTTTCATGAGGATATGCCAAGCTTTAAATTGCTATGTTTGGCCTTTTTGTACTCAACAAGTTTTTATTGAGTCAAGTTCTCAAGTAAAAAGTTGAGCAACTTGATTAATTTACTTTAAACCAGTAGATTTTTTAAGTAAGCAAATTTAAATGGAGTAAAAAAGAAAAAAATAGACCAATATTGGAAACATATTACGAGTTTGAATCACGACAAATTTGGTATCTAACGGTCCTAATGAAGTGGACACACACACACACACACACATATATGGCAAAGCAGATCATAAGAGAAAGAAAAGCTCTCATCCATTGTGTTGCCATGTCTTATCCAGGATAACATAACGAGAGACGCCCCATAAGTTCTCTATTTTACTTTATTTTCTTTCTTTATGTTTCAGGCATTCAGGTGCTGGTGAAATGTGCCAGTGTGAAAAAATTGGCTGCAGCATACACAGAAGAAAATGGCACTTTCGAGACCAAACTTCCCTCAGACTCCTCAGCTTCACCCAACTGTTTGGCCAAAATCATGGGAGGTCCACACCAGCTTTACACTCCAAGAAAGAATTCTGTGTCCACAATTGTTAAAGCAGATGGATCTGGCTACTACACTACGCACAAATCTCTCAACTTCTATAAATCGTGCCCATTAGCCCTAAAGGACCAGGGAAAATGTGTAGCAGCCACACATAAGGATATTGGTGCATCCAAAACAGTGGATTTGCCTCTGCCAAGTGAATGGGGATTTGCACCAACTAGCTATTATTTTCCATATCTTCCCATAATAGGGATTCCTTAATTAATGAGTTATTTTTAGCTGTTTGTTGTATCAAGAACTGCACTGCTGAGTAGATATAATCAAGACTATATGGATAGAGAGAGTGCTTTGTGTGTATAGAATGTATTAAGCTATAATAAAGTGTTTTGCCATCTAACTATTATTATTTGAGTATTTTTTTTTTCCTGCTCATTTTTCTTGATATTTTATCATCCTAAGGCAAAATTTGTCACTTAAGATTTTGAATTGTAGTCTTTGTACTGCTGTCTCTGATAACTTGGACCAACATTACTATTATCAGTCCAATCCCTTATTTAGGGAGAGTTTAAACAACTGGGCTAGAATTGAACTTTTGTATAAGGAATAACTTTTGAAAGAATTTTGCTGGAGTGACATGGGGGCTGACAGTCCCCATGACCGTAACCCCACCTTGGGGGGGCCGGGGGGGGGGGTGTCCCACGCATTTTAGTAGTTGGATTACCCAATATATTTAACAATTCTTCTTTTCAAATTTACACAACCTAAATATCCCATTAAGTAATAAACTATAATTCTTGAGTTCAAAACCCATTTAAAACGATCAGTAGTGCATCGTGGTTGGTGAATAACAAGTTAATGTGAACTGTTAATAGACATTAATTATTTTATATTTGAAAGGTATTATTTTGTTGGGCGGATGAACAACCGTTTATGAGATAGTGAGGTTACAATCACATTATTTAATGAATGAAAATGTTTCATAATTTCATTACAACTATTGTTCATCGACACGGCTTAGAGATAGTGAGGTCTCAATCACATTATTTAATGAATTAAAATGTATCATAATTTCATTGCAACTATTGTTCATTGACACGGCTTAGAGATAGTGAGGTCACAATCACATTATTTAATGAA
>CAIGRB010068242.1:26329-59734 GCA_903798255.1 Fraxinus quadrangulata
ATATATATGTCATTGAAGAATTATTTTATTTTATTTTGTGTACAATAAACGCGGTAATGACTATAGTCTTAAGGGTTGAAATTATGGATTACAATGTAGTGTATTTTGGTCCACTACTTTGCTTCCAATAATGTAACGTACTAACAAAAAGCTATTATCTTAAATTATAAAATGAGCACACGTAACTAAGCTATCAATATCCACCGTTGACGTGCCTTTGTGAAATTACCAAAATAACACCGGTAGACCATTTCTCCCCTTATAATTTACTTGTCATATCCATTTGGTGCACATTATTATAGAATGAGAATGAAAAATATAGTCGTTATTGGACCCCACACAAGGTATAAAAATTCAAAATTAATGGTTTGATGTGATGGATAACAGTCATATTTTTCGTTTTTATGGAAGAAAAATGAAAAACAAACAGGAGTTTAATAATCATTATGTGGCATGAGTAGTTTAGTAATAATAGTTAGGGGTGAAGACGGATGATAGGATCTGGGTATCTAGAATCGATAATCGAACCAAAATAGTATAGTTCTCGATTCTGAAACTCAAAACTCATTATAAACGATTCCACTCTCATGGAGATAATTTGATTCCAATTAAAAATGCCAACCCCACTAAGATTTTCACTTGTGGCGTAAATAGAGAGGAGGTCTGACTGGTTCAATATTATTATTAAGGATTATATTGTATAAAAACATAATTGGACAAGATTCTTTATTTTCCACGCTCATCCGCGGGAAGTTTCCCACTGGAATCCCTTTCAGTTTTTCTTCTTTCACTCGGCTACTCTCCAATCCTGTCCCCACCCCCACACCCCCACCCACTCGAGCACACACAATCAAAAGTATATGTATATATAGATACAGATATCATAATGCAAACCCCTAAGACTTTGTAAAAACGCCTTATTATCACTTTTACACGGGGGAAAAAAATGGAGGAAATGCTTACTGGGTTTCGGTTCTACCCTACAGAAGAAGAGTTGATTTCCTTTTATCTACACAACAAGCTTGAAGAGAAAATACTAGAAATAAATCGTGTTATACCCCTCCTCAACGTTTATCAGCTCGAGCCATGGCACCTCCCAAGTACGATTCCTGCTCTTTTTATTACTGTCGAATCCTTCCTACCAAGCGCCTGTTAATAATTGTACAAATCTCGCACGTTTATGTTAGTAAATAATGGTTTTTTCTTGGTTTTCCAATGCAGAACATTCGGGGGAGCTGTGTCGTGGAGACAGTGAGCAATGGTTTTTCTTTGTCCCAAGCCAGGAAAGAGAAGTACGAGGAGGGAGGCCCAGTCGGACCACCGCCTCAGGCTACTGGAAGGCTACTGGTTCGCCTAGTTACGTTTACTCATCGGATAGTAAAGTGATCGGAGTAAAGAAAAGCATGGTGTTTTACAAAGGCAAAGCTCCCACTGGAAGAAAAACAAAATGGAAAATGAATGAGTACAGAGCCATTGAGGAAGATTTCCACACTTCTATTCCCAAGGTGCACATATATAAATTTATTTAATTCATATCTCATCTATTGATAGAAGAATTAGTTGAAAACACGATGGACTTCTCAAATTGATTAGCCCTGTCTATGATTTTCAGTTGAGGCATGAATTGAGCCTGTGTCGAGTTTACGTGGTGTCTGGAAGTTCTCGAGCATTCGATCGACGTCCGACCGGACTGGCGCCGCCACCACCACCAAGGGAGGAGATGATCATCAATCAAGAAAATGATAGTCGTGGTGGTGTCGCAACTTCTGAATGTGCAAAAACATTGTGGGCATCAGAATGTTCAATGTCAGGAGAAAGCCATGCAGGAGGCTCCAATTTGCAGATGATTAATTGTTTAGAAGAGTAGGGTTCTTAATTAAAGTGAGTTAGGCACAGTATAAACATAATATCTTGATCTGAAATTATTTTCCAAAACGCTCAACGATTAGAACTGATTTCTTGTAAAAATAATTATGGGATATTGTAAGATAAGTGGATTTGCTTTGAACAATGAAGCTATATTAAATTTAGAGAGAAACTTACAACAAAACTTCGTTTGCTTGATAAGTTGTATGAACGCATAATAAAATTGTTGAAAATACGTTTCTTCACGTTTAGACAAGTTCACTTCTTCTTATCAAGCTTAAAATGTGTGGACGGAGTTCAATTTAAATTTCATTAAATGACAAAACATTTGAACTCGGGACTTTTGCTTACTCTAATTTAATATTCAAACTTTGAATTTTATTTTAAAATATCAACTTTATTAAGAAGAAAAATACACACCTTATGTATTGCTTATTATTTCAATAATATAAATGATATGGATTTTACCCTTAACAAAAACATAAATTATTACGAGAAAATTTTAATTCTTTTTTTTCAGAAATGGGAAATCGGGATTCCTTGGATAGCAATTAGTTCAACATGACTCCAATCAAACTCTTATTTAAACTGAAATCAGTAAGGGATCAACATTGACATTAATTTCTTAAAATAATTTCAAAAAATCTGTCCCGATGGAAGAATGGAAAATGGCTAGTATTTATATCTAAACAAAGGGATAATTGAAGCAAAGGTCTCAAACCTTTCAAATTTTTGCGCACTTTACCTTAACCTTTGATTTGTGCCAGCCGAGATCCCAAACCTTTCAAAAATATGCGTTGAAAGTCCATCTGGACGGATTCCGTCCAGTTGACCGTTAGTCAATCTGAAAGTCAAAATTTGCTCAATTTTGACCAGTGGGGNTTCCAAAACGCTCAACGATTAGAACTGATTTCTTGTAAAAATAATTATGGGATATTGTAAGATAAGTGGATTTGCTTTGAACAATGAAGCTATATTAAATTTAGAGAGAAACTTACAACAAAACTTCGTTTGCTTGATAAGTTGTATGAACGCATAATAAAATTGTTGAAAATACGTTTCTTCACGTTTAGACAAGTTCACTTCTTCTTATCAAGCTTAAAATGTGTGGACGGAGTTCAATTTAAATTTCATTAAATGACAAAACATTTGAACTCGGGACTTTTGCTTACTCTAATTTAATATTCAAACTTTGAATTTTATTTTAAAATATCAACTTTATTAAGAAGAAAAATACACACCTTATGTATTGCTTATTATTTCAATAATATAAATGATATGGATTTTACCCTTAACAAAAACATAAATTATTACGAGAAAATTTTAATTCTTTTTTTTCAGAAATGGGAAATCGGGATTCCTTGGATAGCAATTAGTTCAACATGACTCCAATCAAACTCTTATTTAAACTGAAATCAGTAAGGGATCAACATTGACATTAATTTCTTAAAATAATTTCAAAAAATCTGTCCCGATGGAAGAATGGAAAATGGCTAGTATTTATATCTAAACAAAGGGATAATTGAAGCAAAGGTCTCAAACCTTTCAAATTTTTGCGCACTTTACCTTAACCTTTGATTTGTGCCAGCCGAGATCCCAAACCTTTCAAAAATATGCGTTGAAAGTCCATCTGGACGGATTCCGTCCAGTTGACCGTTAGTCAATCTGAAAGTCAAAATTTGCTCAATTTTGACCAGTGGGGATGGGTTTATAAATTTATTTTTATTTTTGGGTTTCTAATTATTTAATAGGAGTAATTGTATAGTCACCATTTTGATCTTTCTAATTTGGTCAAAATTGGGCAAATTTTGATTTTTCAGGTGGACTAACGGTCAACTGGAGGGAATCCATCCAGATGGACCTCCAATGCATATTTTTGAAAAGTTTGGGAACTCCGTTGGCACAAATCAAAGGTTAGGATAAATTGCGCAAAAATTTGAAATGTTTGGGGCCTTTACTGCAATTATCCCCTAAACAAATGGTTGGCTTGAAGTTGTGGAAATAAAGAATAACTGGATTGAACAAGGTATTTTATCTTGTCTTAATCATGTATAATTGTATTTAATGTAACATATCAAATGTGCATTTAAATTTTTTGTTTAAAAGGGAAGATAAATGAACTCCTAATCACTGGTGCTTAATATAAATTAAACAACAATGACATAACACATCAACTAATTGATGAATAAGTTTATAATAAATCCCAAAAAATAAATAAGTCAATAATTAATTTAAATGTTATGTCATCGGCATATGAGATAATTTTTTAAAAAGGGAATAACAAATATTTGGCATGCACTTGTAGTTCAAGTAAATACCTTGTAGACCAAAGAAGATCAAATCTACCTATTCAAGTTGTCTATTGACTATTGTCCAAAGATCTAAAGTTCAAATTTCAAATAAGATTGTCTGTTTACGAAGTTGACTTTTTTGAGAAGTGATTTTGTGAAAAGTAATTTTTTTTTTTTTTTTTTTTTTTTAAAGAAATGTGGTTAGAAAGTAAGAAAACGTGAATAACAATTTTTTGGAGAACGTGTGGTCGAAAATGATACGAGAAAAAGTGATTTTGAAAAAAAAACTGTTTCAAACCCTGGCTAAATGTAATTAAAATTTAAAGCCAGATTACTCCTGGATTAGCTCATAATCTAAGATCTAATTCATTTAACTAAATTGTATGGACCATGGGTGACATGTTCTACTTCTGTCTCCTTCATGACTTGGTCCTTAACCCTGATATTTCCAAATTTGGACTTACCTTTTGACTTTTTATTGTGGAATTGTTTCGTACATTTTTCGTTTTATTTTCTTGTCAAAATTTGTCCATTATCAATTTTCCAAACTTGATATTATTAGAAGTCTCCAGTTAAGCCCATCTAGCAAGGCAGTAACACGGTTAGCAAGTCACCATAGATCGTGACATGCTCTTTGACCCTTTCTTTCTTTGGTTTACGGGGATGTGGGGGTAATCTTGCTTTCGACTAAAATTATGTATATTGACTTTGTCGAGTGTTTGTTTGAAAGTGTTTTGATTAAATCTTAATTTGCGAACCCACAAAATGTGTGGATAAAAAGTAAATAATAAATTATTGATTTTATATATAGTATGCATGGATAAAAAATGTGTTTGAACCGTTCAAAATTTAAACTATACTTTGCTAAACATACTCTAAATATTCAAATTATAAAATGAGAAATGTAATATTTAATAATGCAATGCTTGTAATGGAGTCTTACCAAAAAAGTGGACAAAAACATTCTCAAACGACATTTTTAATTATATTTTGGTTGTCTATCAAAATGAAAGCAAGGGGTGATTAAAGTCCAAATTAAAGTTATTATTCAATCACCAAAGGTCTAAAATCAATGATGTAATCATTTAACTACACGTACGGATTAGAAAACATTAACCAAAATGTCAAAAATTTAATTAAATGCCCGACCATCATTAATTTATTTCATAATTTGTTACAAAATTATTTTTAACCAAATATTTATACAATAAAATATTTTACACGTATACAAAAAACTTTTCTTTACTTTTTAATTATATAGTCTCTTAAAAATCACTATTTAAAACTCTTTTTCTACAATAATAATCGTCAAATAGGCTTTAAATAGGATAGGTGTAGTTGAAATTGATTTTACAAAAAATATTTTTTAAAATTAATACAAAAACTATGGAGAATTTCTCCCCAAAAAAAAAAAAGGCACTAGGGATAACTTCCAACATCATATTCATACTCATATTTAAAAAAAATAGTTTTTAAAATTGGATCGACAAAAAATCGACAACCCAAAAATTAATACTCTTTATCTCATAAAAAAATATCGAGAGATTCTCGTATATAAAAGCTATTTTTCCATAAATATTTTCTTTTATAAATATTATTTCTATCAATTTAGTAATAATCCAATATTTAAAAGTAGCATTTTTACAATACTACTACCTTTTTTTTAAAAAAAAAAAAAAATAGTGAAATGTTTATGCAAAGCCCTTTTAAGATATGCAATGGTGGATAACATTGACAAGATATTAGAGAGAGGTGACAGGATAGAGCTTCAGCCTTCATGTGCAAGATAGTGCATACTACAGAAAACAGTCGAAGCGCCTTCATCGTGCTCTATGGATGAAAAATGCGAAGTTATTGTAGGTACTGTAACTATAGTAAGTTGAACCTTATACCTTATAAGAAGACATCACTGCTTTTGTAGGATTGCAAGTTCGCTGTAAGAAAAAATAGCATTTGACACAACTATACCTCTATGTCAGTATTCGAACTTTTCTCAGTACTACTATTGATCCAAAGTTCAGCAATCATGAACCAAGGTCTAGATACTGATGGAAAGACATGGATCTTATCATCACAAGTTCAAAATTCATCTACGTGTTAAGAGAAATCAATTAATCACTTTTTTACATTCACCTCAAGATCTTTCTCATTGACAATTTCTTTCGAAACTCGACGTTCATTCAATCTTTCTTTAGTCCTTATTCATGGAAAAAAGAAAGAAGATTCTAAGATTCTTTCCACTTCTCTTGAAACAGAGAGAAGAAGGAACCTCAATTCAATTTTATTGCTAGAGAATATATATAGAAAATTGTTATGAAACCAATCATATTCTTTGAAATTTTCTCATTTCTTCGGATTTAATGTGGAGGATTATGCTTTTTTGATAAAAATTAAGCTAACTGTAAAACTTGCAATTTTTGCATCAGTCTGTCATTTGTATAGATTTTTATGGAATTCCTCAAGATTGTTCCCTCTCAATGAGTTCAAAGTTCAAACTGCTAAACTCATTTTCTATCCTTATCAATCAATATTTTGTGGTTAGGATATACATTAGTGATTGAGAGAACGAGAAAGTTGGCAAGAGTTTTAGTACTCACATTAATGTAATTTCTACGAAGTTATCTTTTTGTTGATGTGGGTTGTTACGACTTGTTACTAGATACTGCCACGTGGCCATATTAATTAAGTTATAGGTCGAATTGTCGAACCTCCATCTACGAAAAATGAGGCCCATGTTATTTCGAGGCTCTTCAATTAGTGACGGCCCACGTGAAGTTGAACTAATTATAGAATAATTGATGTGACCTTTATAAAAGTGTATTTGTGTCTTGTCTATCAATAGGGTGTAGGAGCATTAAATGCTCTGAAGGGTTAGGGAAGTCAACTTAATGGATAGAACTTGATGTTTTGGTCGAGAAGATGAGGTCACGTGTAATTTGATCCAAATGTCACAATTCCATTTGTAACACTATAAATACCCCCACCATGTAATAATTGAAGATTAATAAAACTTTAAATACTTGGAGCAACCTATTTTATTCTCTGACTATTTCACTATAATCTTTAATCTGAGTTCTTAGCGATTAGTAATTATTGTACAATTATATTCCGTTATCTCGTCGGAACTCGAATAGAAACATCTCGTGTCGTTGAGCTACAAACTTGGAGCGATCTTGACCGTCGATCGACATTTAGTGTTGGATCTAGCTTGCGCATGCACGAGTGAGTCCGACATCTGTTGGCAGCATTTTTTGAGGTCAATATACATAGGAGGCCTTTTGTCATTTTGCAGGTTGATGTACACAGAAATTGCTTTGGTAACTGTAGATAACGATATCAGAACGCTATTTGTTAGACACTATATGCCTCTTCGGCTATCATCGCGCTCATGTTCACTTCAAGTGTTGTGGTTTTGACCCAAATTCTAATGGGTATTGTGTCTAAATTAGAGTGATCTTGAAAAGATCAAAATTATGGATCGGAGGAAAAAGTTGTCGCATTTTTGCTAGCTCCTGGACGCTTTAGCGAGCTCGGTAGAAAACAACCCAAGATTTGGTTGCTCGCCTGGAGCTGCCTTGTCGCTCCCCTATATATATATATGACACGACTTGTATTGAAATTAACACAACAGAAAGATTCATACAATATTTTGAAAGTTTTAGATTTCAATTGAGTGCATTGAGATCTTGTAAATACAATTGCTATTGATTATGGTAGATTTCTCATTCTCTACCCGCAATTTTTTTCCGTATTGGGTTTCCACGTAAATCTTGGTTTTTATTTTTTTTTCTTGTTTATGTAATCTGGTTTGAGATTTTTTGGATCCACTTATTATTCTTTTTTCCCTTTTAATGTTTGTACTGAATTTTAAATCTTGTATTATATCTTCCAGTTTTTCCGATTATGTTTAATTATTTTTTATTTGTATTTAATTGTATTCTAAGTCAAAGTTAACAATTAATTTAAACCAGATATTTTATAGGGCCACAATTTTTCAACAACACATTCCATTAACTTATCAAAATATACTGAAAGTCTAATTTTAATATCTATCAAACATGGCTAAATATTCATGGGGGCCACATATTTGAAGTGACATAAGGCCCCCCAAACTACCAGGGTCGTCCTTGATTATTATCTTTGTGTATAGCCAATACGCAGATCAGTCAAGTCACCTTGGGAGTTGGAAGGGGGAGGCCCCTTCCCAGGAGTGCAATACCCTCGAACCAAATTTTCATTAGGGTGTGTTTGAGCCACATTATTTTGGAAAAAAAATATATTTTGAAATAGTAGATTGATGGAGAATGTGTGGTTGAAAAAAAAGGAAAAAATTATTGATGTGATAGAAAATATTATTTTGTTGAAGTATGTGTGGTTGAAAATGAGTAGAAGAAAGACAATAAAAATAATAATGTAATAATGTATAGTCTAATACTAGGTGAATCTCTATAAATCTTGCACGTTTTTTAGTATTTTTTTTTCCTGCTAATTGATTACTTTCGATATAATAGAATTAAGATTATTAATTCTCACCTCCCATCCACTAGCAACCCGACCCACCATAAAAAGTAAAAGACAATATCCAATAAGAGAAAAGGAAAGAAAAAAAAAACTCCTTTTGTTGATGTGACTTTTTCAAGTGGAGAATTGAAACTAGGCTTGTCCGGCTCAATCTTTTTCTTTATTATTAATCAAAACACCAGCATAGCTTTAATAAGTTTTTAGGCACCATCAGGAGATGCTAATACGGGTTTGGATTCCTCAACCATATATATAAAAATAAAGCCCTCGTGTACAAAGGGAACTGGTCATATACCTGACCTTCCAAGAACTGCGAGATGCAACATATGAAGAAAAGTAAAAATAGGGGAAGTATTACTTCCCATACAAAGCAATCAAGTGAAAAGCAAACTAACGCTCTCTAATGTTAGAAAAACCTTACCTATCTATCTGTTCAAGATCAATCTCTTTGATTCTTTTTCTTCTTCAACCCAAGTAATATATGTACGAAAATCATGTATGAAGATGTTTTATATCAAATTTCTGTAAAGCTTGAAAGAAACATGTATTTGTAATCAAAAGCTTCCTCCTTAGGCTTCTTCTTTTCAAGACATATGTCTATTGTATTTCAAAAGCTTCCCTTTAATTAATAGATGGATGGTTGTATATATAGTCTCCAAAACTAGGTCAAAATTCGTACTTTAATTGTCTTTCGAGTAAAGATTGAGTCGAAATAGGAAACAAATCTTTTTTGGCTAGAATTTCTCATGTGATCGTAAAGTACAAACTGTTGTCATCACATGTTGAAGTGTTGAACTCGTTGTCGAACAATTTTCCAACCTTGCAATCGCATCCGCTTGCAATTGCCTGGCACAAATTTTGCCTCCCATTAAAGATGGCCCCCGACTTCGTCCTCTGGTTCAATTCGAGTCATTCCTTATTGGCACCATGGGTCCTTAATCTTTAAATCTTTATATTTTGATCTTCATCCTCCACAATCATTTGCAATTGGTCCATTGCAAGTTCCGAAAATTTATAATTTTATCCTCAAACTTTTCAAATGTTGGATTTAGCTCCCTAAACTCGTGAATTTCTTCATATTGCTCTCTTAGTTCTTATTGATCACGTGTATTCCAGTAGATCTTCAATTACTAAATAAACTCCAATTATGTTTAAAAAAAAAAAAAAATTATTCGCACCAATTGCCTTCAAGTTGGATTTTCTCTTACAATTAATCAAATTTACACTAAATTAGATAGATATCTGCTCAATTACTATTAAATAATCAAATTTATAAGCTCGAATAAGTGTATAAAGTATACTTATCAGTATTTATAGAATGCAGTGGAGACTAATTTTAGAACATTTTCAAAAGACTCTCTATTTTTAAAGAGCATATTTTATCATTTAGAGAGCATATATAAATTTAGAGAGTTAAAATTTTGAAATACTCTAACAAACTCTTTATATTTAACACTTAATTTTACTATTCCCAAAAAATATTTATTATTTTTGTTTATCGTTTATTTTAACTAGTTTTTCTTTATATTATTTTATTGCTTTCATACATTGAAAATTAACAATTTAATTTAGAGAGTGAGTTTGGCTCTCCAAATTTGAAAAGTCAAACCTACTCTTTAAATTAAAATGTTAATTTAAAAAGTATGTTGGAACGTGATTTTAAATGTCGACTCTTTAAAATAGAGAGAATCTCATGTTTAAAAAGTCTCTCAGAGATGCTCTTAAACGTGTATGTATATTTATCAGATATTAATGTCATGTAGGCCAGAAGTCTTTCTACTTTCGTGTCCTCTAAATAGATATATGCATTGGAGATGCTTTAATGATGAATAACATTGTATAATGATATTTATCATAAGTGATTATTATCTATCTATGTGATAGTAGACCCTCTCATTAATTATTCAATGCATTAAAATGCGTTACAACTTTATTGAACAAAGAATCTTGGTCAACTAGCGATGATTATCGTTAATCTAGGTAACAATGGATCATCTGATTCATTATTCAATATATTAAAATGCATTAAAACCTCATTAAATAATAAATCAAGAGATCCGCTGCTACTTAAATTAGGTATAATTGATAATGGCATTATTCAATAACATTACTCTTTCCATTCAAAAAATATTGTACCCATTATAAGCAGTGGACTGGAGGTGATCAGTCGCAATGGGGTTGGGGTCCAAACACCTAATTCACAGGAGCCATATTATACTGTATGGAATGCCTTTTAAAAGTAAATTGGTGGGTATGTTTTTTGATGTACCATCCAATTCAACCAAATTTGAATAGAATAAAGACATTTCCACCAGCTTCATAATTGCACCGAAATAAAGGAGAAATTGGATTTCAAAATTCTTGCTAATTAAATCTTCCCTTTATTTTTACTTTCTCAACTCCACTATAGTGGTCGCAACTATAATTTTCTAAGACGCACCAACACAGTTACGTATTTAGTGGAAGATATAGAACAATTATATCATAATTGTAGGCGAAACTTTGGTTCTCTCATGAATAAAGAAAAATAAAATAGCCGCCTCAAGGACTGGAATTATTAAATTCCTATAACGGAGCTTGAAGATGATCCAAAATTATTCCCTTTGATTATATTATATTACAGAAAATTACAAATACAGTTTCTATACAGTCCAAAATGGTCACAAAGAGCATCACTTGCCTGCATTACACTATGATTCCTCCGCGTACCTTTTTCCAAAATTTCACTCTCTTATACCTACTTTTAATCTTTCTTTCATTCAAACCTCTTTGGATTTTTACTCATGGAAACTCTTATCAGGCCTTCTCCACTTCCGCTACTTTGCACTTCTAGGCTTAATTCATCACTGAATTCTCCATTTTTACGTAACATCCCTTCAAGAAAAGTTCATCAAAGAGTTAAAAGCAGCAAATTTCCTAGCTTTCTTGACTTGGAACCTGTGTCGAAACCGGAACCAATAGATTTTGATCTCTCATGGTTTGATCCCTCTGATCGACGTCATTTTGATGTGATCATCATTGGTTCAGGTCCGGCTGGGCTTCGGCTTGCTGAGCAAGTGTCCCGGTATGGGATTAAGGTATGTTGTGTTGATCCTTCACCCCTTTCTATGTGGCCAAACAATTATGGTGTGTGGGTTGATGAATTTGAGAGTTTAGGACTTGAGGATTGCTTAGACAAAACATGGCCTATGGCTTGTGTTTTTGTTGATGATCATAAAACCAAGTACTTGGATCGTGCTTATGGTCGAGTTAGTAGAAAGGAATTGAAGTTGAAATTGTTAGGTGGATGTGTGGCAAATAGTGTCAAATTCCATAAGGCCAAAGTTTGGAAAGTAAAGCACGAGGAGTTTGAGTCTTCAATTGTTTGTGATGATGGCATTGAGTTGAAGGCAAGCTTAATTGTTGATGCAAGTGGTTTTGCGAGTACATTGATTGAATATGATAAGCCAAGAAATCCTGGTTATCAGATTGCTCATGGTATTTTAGCGCAAGTGGATAATCATCCTTTTGATCTGGATAAGATGGTTCTCATGGATTGGAGGGATTCTCATCTTGGAAACGAGCCATATTTACGCTCTAGTAATTCAAGATTTCCAACATTTCTATACGTGATGCCTTTTGATTCAAATCTAGTATTCCTAGAAGAAACTTCTCTTGTTAGCAGACCTGTTTTGTCATACATGGAGGTCAAGAAAAGAATGGTGGCAAGGTTAAGGCATTTAGGTATAAAAATACAGAGTGTGATTGAGAACGAGAAGTGTTTGATCCCAATGGGAGGACCCCTACCGCAGATCCCTCAAAGAGTGATGGCAATTGGTGGAAATTCAGGGACGGTGCATCCATCGACTGGCTACATGGTGGCGCGAACAATGGCTCTCGCCCCAATTCTTGCTGAAGCCATTGCTGAGTGCCTTGGTTCAACCAGAATGATTAGAGGGACACCGCTTTATCATAAGGCATGGAATGGCTTGTGGCCTGCTGAGAGAAGATGCACCAGGGAATGTTACAGATTTGGGATGGAGTTTCTACTAAAACTCGATTTGAATGGGATGAGGAAATTTTTCGATGCTTTCTTTGGTCTTGAACCTCATTACTGGCAAGGATATTTGTCCTCAAGATTATCTGTTGGAGAGCTTGCTATGCTTAGTCTCTCTTTATTTGGGCATGCCTCAAATTCTTCCAAGTTGGATATTGTGACAAAATGCCCTGCTCCCTTGGTTAAATTGATGGGCAATCTGGCACTTGAAACCATTTGACTTAAATATTAAAGATGTTATTATACATCTTTTCAAACAGAATTTGTTTAATGCTTAGAAAGATAACAAATACTTGATCAAACAATTTTCTTGAATGGCTTGCAACTATGTATTCTTTCATTCAGACCGCAGATAAATGTGTTCTAGATTTGTTACTTTCTTTTAACACTTCTTCTTTACTAAGACAAGTTTGTCATGGTTAAAATATAATGAGGTCTTTTACATATTATAAACATGAAAAAGTCTACGAGATTTATTGGAAACGAGGATTAGATGGTTTTGGAGGTGGATGGCTAGAGAATCATGCTGCTATTTATTATTGTCGAATGATGTACTCAAGAATGCATTGAAGTATCAAACTGTACACATCCCTAATCCTTTGTTAAGGTGGACCAAGTTAGTATCAACTAACAACTCCTTTATCCCACCTTTTCAAAATCAACTCCGTACAAGAATCAACTTTCCCGCAACACACTGAATATTATAGATATCAAACCAATCCATTACTTAACTGCTCTCCTTCTCCTTTTTGCCAATATAATTCTTAATATATTTCTCTCTTCCATCAAAAATTAAGCATTCAATTTTCTTCTCCTCTCCCTGCTTTAACAGTTTGTCTGAATATGGATTCAACAAAGAGCAGTGGTGAAACAGCAATTAATATCAAGTCAAAATCCAGCGAAGGCAAGGCTCCTGCAACTTATACTGCTACTACAAAGGCAACTCCATATCAGCAAGGAGGATGGAAGAGAGGTGTTTCTATGTTTTACTTCCTATTAAGGATACGTGCACTTGTGGCTGCTCTAGCTGCCACCACCACCATGGGAACAACTGATCAAACTCTTCCTTTCTTCACCCAATTCTTCCAGTTCCAAGCCAGCCATGATGACCTCCCAACTTTCACGAAAGTTCGCTTTCATTTGCAGATATTTTATAGTTGTTGGTGAGTTTTCTGGTAGTGTACGTTTTTGAGCTAGTAATCTTGTAAGTGCAGGTTCTTTGGGGTGGCAAATGCTATTGCTAGTGGCTACTTGGTACTATCCCTGCCTTTCTCCATCGTCAGCATTGTTCGTCCACATGCTGCAGGAGCAAAGCTCCTCCTCATTTTCGAGACAGTAAGTCATTAAAGCCTGTCTAGCCCATTCTAACATACCAAACACACTATAATGGTATAGTACTTAATACAGCACGTCTTATGAAATTATGAATTCTTCGTAGGTGCTGGTGGCTTTTATGACAGCTGCAGCAGCCTCGGCTGCAGCCATCGTGTACCTAGCCCACAATGGAAATTCCGACACAAATTGGTTTGCAATCTGTCAACAGTTCAATGACTTCTGCCAGCGTGTTAGCAGAGCAGTGGTGGCTTCGTTCATTGCATCACTCATCTTCATATTCCTCGTCGTGCTTTCTGCTGTGGCTCTACGTGGGCACTAATTAAGAAATGCACTTCACTTTAGTTCAATGTATTGTTATGGTGATTTGTTAATGTTTCGTTCACAGCTGGTGTTCGTCAAAATGAGGATTTCAATGTTAAAATCATGTAATTTAGAATGATTAATGTGATTAGAAGCCTCTTTCTTTTAATTGTAGTTTTCTTTCTTTTTCCCTTTTTCTTGGTGGACAGCTGATTCGAGCAGAACTCAAAATCTTTCCCTTTCGCTTGGCCTTAACGGCCTTCCATTTGAAGTTAGCTTTGCTTTTAGAACGCCAACTACATGGGAATTGATGTTTTTTTACAGGTTTTCTATCTATTTCTTTTCTGCCCGAGGCTTTCCTTTCTACTTTACTATAGTTTAACCATAACCATCAACGGCAAGGGTGACAGAATAGGCCAAACTAATCCAATTAGATGCATGTTTGATAGGAATTAAAATTCAAATCAAAGTCAATAATTTATTTCGACCACATATTTTATCGTGACTCACGATTTTTCAACCATATATTTTATCAACTTTATTAGAATTTATTAAAAATCTAATTTTAATTCTCGTCAAACATAGGCTTGAAAGTTGAAAGCAAAGTTGAAGTTAATTTTACGAATGATCACTGAAGTTCAAATAAAATTTCAAATTGGTCATTAAAGTAATTTTCATTGCGTTCATGTCCTTGAAATAAAATATTAGTGAAATTAACTCAATTTTCCGTAATTTATTTGTTGTGGAAACCGTAGGGTATTGCAGACGAGGAAAAACCCTAAACAAAATAATCAAGCAATGACTGTGCTGAGCTCCAAGAAAATCTTGCAAGACAATGATACCACTGATCCCAATTCCATCACTTCTCTTACACTCACCCACAAAGCCCTTTCTGATGTAATTCCTTTTTCTGTGCATTCTGACTTTTTCACTACTACTTGTTTAAATTTCTCATCGAAATTTTTGTGGGTTAACAGGTTTCATGCTTGGGCGAGTTCAAGAATTTGGAAAGACTTGATCTTGGTTTCAACAATTTAACTTCTCTTGAGGTAGTAATACTCGAACGCATTTTTGCTTGTAACTGTAGAGGTAGTATTTTGAAAAACGGTTGATGTATCCGATTTCTTTTATTAATTTTTACGTTTTTTGAATTCAGGGTTTGAAGTCTTGTGTGAATTTGAAGTGGTTATCAGTTTTGCAGAACAAGCTTGAGAGCTTGAAAGGGATTGAGGAACTCAGTAAACTATCTGTAAGTAGCACAAATCACCACACAACCATCTTTAGAAATTTTGTTTTACTTGATTGTTGAGTTTTTTAAACATGAAGCTTTTGAAAGCTTTAATTTAATGAATGAAATTCAAATTAAAACCAACTCCAAGTTATTGGTATTGGAGTATAAATAGGATTAGAAGTTCCTCAGTAATGAAGCTATTTGTTAAAGCTTGGATTTCAGAGTTTTCCAGTCATTTTAAAAGCTAACATTTCTTCAAATACAATTGCATGAATTAGAGGACAATATTTAGAATCTGATGCTGCCTTTTGTTGTCAGTTGTCACTTACATGGTCTTAAAGTTAAATTCCAGTCCCACCCATTAATATATACAACCCATTGTTGAATAAAATCGACATATTTGAATTGAGAAATTGAGTTTAATCATAATTCTTCATCTAGTCTCCAATATTTTTTGCTGTTAAAATTAATGACGTCCTTCTGTTGTTCACTGGGTTATATCAAAATTAATAGCTCTGAATCAAACAGGGTTTTTAACGGCTTTCTAAGAAATTTGATTTTATCTAGAAGTTTTTAGTGTCATTTGTCCTATCCTTTTTCTATTATTGGAAGTTTTTTGGAAATGTTACTCTGAAGATTGAGTGATGTGGATCCTGACATTTAACTCATCAAGCTAGAAGTTAGTCAACATTCTTCTAACCAAAATTAAGTCACCTCTATTATAATTGGGTTGTATACATTCCTTGATGGATGATAATGTAAAATGAGAATAAAACATGTTGAAATTATCTTTATTTTCTTCCACTGATTTTTATTATGATCAACAGTAACTTTTTTTGCATTCTCATAAAATGTGTGCAAGTTTCATTATCTCAAAGCTGCTATCACGTCATATAACCTCACTGAAATGAGATTTTCAAGTCATTTCTGGTTTAGTTTGTATACAAGTACAACTTATTGAGCTTTTGCCTAACACTTTCGTCATCTTATACTATACAGGTATTGAACGCTGGAAAAAACAAGCTTAAGTCAATAGATGAGGTCAAGTCTCTTGCAAGTTTGCGGGCTTTGATTTTGAATGGTAAAGTTTTTTGTACAAGACAATGTAATAATACAATAAATAAATAAAAAATTTCCGCGGGGATTAGATTTTTTAAATCTTCCTTCTTCTTCACCTATGGCAGACAATGATATCAGTTCAGTTTGCAAGCTTGATCAGTTGAAAGAGTTGAATACTCTAGGTATATGTTCTGAATTTTTATGCATACATGAAATTTTTGAGCTGCATATGGTTCTGCTCAACAAGGAGTTGACCTCAGACTAATGTTTGACAAGTTTTACTTGAATGCTAGACATAATATCCCTTCATGATCTATATTCTTTGGTGAAATCTATGTTCTGTTACATGGAAAATAATTTTGATTTGATGCATATTTAATTGGAAGTTATTCTTTATTACCTAATATCTTAACATATTCGGCTGCATATGCTTATTGTGGTTATTCAATGATTTCTACTTATCCAAGTATATTATTCTTAAATAAAGCTCTTCTTTCAGATAAGCTAACTGATGGTCCTCTGGGCCTTTTGTTTCATGGAGTATATATTTATCTAGCTGATCTTAAATCTCTAGAGCCTCAAGATGATCAGTTCAACACAAGAGATTGCATAATATAACTTCTCTATATTTTATCTCTTAAACTAATATGGGTAGTGGCACTACTACATGGCTATGGATCTCCATTTGTTTACATTGATGTGCCTCAGTGGCTGTATATGAATTAGCCTCAACCATCTTTATTCAAAAATGGTGCATGAAAACATAGTATCTACTATCCAAATATCTTTTCAAAAATTGTGCCTCATTGCACCTGAATCTACTATCCAAATGTCTTTGGATGAAAACATAGGATCTACTGTTATGGAATAACATATAACTGCAGCATATGAAATGAGGTTGCTGTCGTGCTGTGAGTAGATAGCATGGACATTAACTGTTGATACTGGTTGGAGTTTGAGTTCTGAACAAAGTACCCAAAGCTTGGCTGTTGATCAAGTTGCTTATCCTCAGTCTGATGGTTAACTGATGTAGAAATCTGATTAACAGCATTAGAGCCTAGGATATTTTGGAAGTTGTCCCTTGATCTTGTCTTGTAACCAGGTGGATATCCGTGGATATTGTAACATTTATCAGTGGAATGACCATGAAAGTTATAATGAGTACAATAAGGTCTCTCTTTCTTCTTGTTTGTTTCCATTACTTCCAAACCTTGAGTTAGTGTTGTGAGTACCAGAATTACTTATTGATCTGCTGTTATCAGTTTTAAAGGCAAAGGCAGCAGCTCCATTCAAATCATTTCCAGCATTTATCGGTGTACTTATCTTCCTCTGATTTTCTTTCTGTGCTATCAAGGCAAAAACCTTATTGATTTGAGGCAATGGATCCATAAGCAATACCTGTCCTATAGCTTGAGAGAATGAGTCGTTTAACCCCATGAGAAATGACGTTATGTACTCCATTTTATAGTGATTATTCAACTCTTTCACACCACCACATGTACATTTTCCACAGCTACAATTAGGGCGGTAATTACTCAATTCCTCCCAGATCGTTTTGAGTTTAGTGAAATAGATGCTGACATTGTTTTGATCCTGAACCTCCTCAATTGGAAAATATGTGGTCCATTTTTCTGCTGGAATCTGTCCGATTTCATATGCAGATGTTGCGTATATTACGCTAGCAGAAATATCCTTAGAAATGGAGTTCAGAATCCATGAAATGACTATATTGTTGTTTCGAATTCATGAATTAACCGTATCAGAATTAGCACCTTCAGGTTTGGATATGGTTCCATCCACGAAACCAAGTTTATTCTTCACCGATAATGCAATTGTCATTGCACGGCTCCAGGAGGCATAGTTATCTCCGATGAGTTGTTGAGATACCAGAATTAATCCCGGACTATCTAAATGATGAAGGAAGTAAGGGCTTGAAGGTTCGTCAATGGCAGATTTGTTCAGTGATGACCTTGAATCGGATTGATTTTCGAATTGTAACGACTCCATATGAAGATGAAATCAAGCAACAGATTCATTGAATCTGTGAGAAAGAAAGAAGCGTGTGGGAAGGAAGTGCTCTGATACCATGTTAGATTTAGAATTGGAATGTAAACCGTGTATTCTTCATTCATTCAATCTAACTGAATGAAATACAAGAGAGCTATATATAAATAGCATACGGGAATATCCAGCTGGCTACCAACTTTCTAACTAATTGACTAACAGAATAAACTAACTATATGTACAAGTTTTATATCTACAGCTCTAATAATTGCTTTTGCTTTTGATTGAGGATTTTAAATATTTTCTTCCTGGCATTTACAGTGTCAAACGAAAACATATGTTGTTTATTTTTATATTTCTAACGTTGAATGCATACATTTATCTGTTAAATACTGATGATTTGTATTTGTATTGCTATTCCAGTTTCAACTCACTCTTCAACTTCTGATGTTCTTATGCAGTTCTCTCCAGGAATCCAATCCGCACACTTGGTGAATCTGTGGTTAAACTTAAGTCAATCACAAAAGTATTTTCTTAATTGACATGATGTCATCAGAGAAACTCTTGGATTAAATGGCTTGAGGATTCTCACCGTTTCTTTATTGCAGCTTTCTCTTTCAAACTGCCAACTACAGACCATTGGTTCATCACTCAAGTACTGTGCAGAGTTAAAAGAGCTTCGCCTTGCCCACAATGAGATCACGGTCTGTTTTAAACTTGATTCTCTCTCAAGAATTTTTTTTCAAACTGTTGATTTTATGCAGTATTTTGGCAATTTGATATTGTTAAAGCCTTAATTTCTTCCTGGTGTTGCTTAATGATTATGCTACTAACTTTTGCTCCTTCACTATTTAGACTGTTCCAGGCGAGTTTGTCCGTCTCGTAAAACTCCAGAATCTGGACTTGGGAAACAACTTTATCACAAAGCGGTCAGATCTAAAGGTTAGCATTTCTCAATCAATGATCTTTAATCATATTTGATTATATTTGGTCAATATGTTCTTTACCATGTGTCATTGCTTTATAATCGAATGCAAGGTGCTCTCTTCATTAGTCAACATAAAAAATTTGAATCTACAAGGAAACCCAGTTTCTGAAAAGGACAATTTAGTGAACAAGGTGAGTTTCTATTGCAAGACAATTTTTTTCTTCTGTCTGATGGTGACATCAAAGTTTTGAAATAACAATCCTCATACGGTTGCTTCACCAGGTGAAAAAACTAGTACCGAATGTGCAGATCTTTAATGGTGGACCAATTGAAAAGATAATGACAAAGGAAGAGACTGACAAGGGTGATGTTTCTTCAGTAAAAAAGATCTCGAAAAAAGGCGATCCAGATGATACTGGATCTCTTGGCTCGGGAAAAAGGAAAAATCTATTTGATGAAAAAGCTTCTTATTGCCCCGAGGATGGTACAATCTCGGAGAAGAAAATAAATAAAAAGTTGAAGATATTTCTGCAGAATGATGACAGTATCACAGATGTAGGAACTCCAACTGTGGAACCTGGTGAGAAAAAGAAATCAAAGCACAAAATGCAACACACAGATGAACCTGTGATGGGAAAAGCTTCAGATATCCAGGGTGATCATGTCATGATAGACAAGAAACATGATAAAAAATCAAGAAAAAAAGTGAAAGGGGATAACATTAATGTTATAGACAGTGCAGAAGCTCCTTTTATGGACCTTTTTACTGGCAAGACTGATATCGGCATAAACACTGACGAGAAGAAGTTAGATCATAAAACTAAAGATATAGATGTCGTTAGCTGTTTGGTAACCTTTCCAACTAAGAAAAAGAAGAAGAACCGCAGTGTTGATCCGGCTGCTCTTCAGTTGTCTCCAGTAGAAGAAGTTGGATTAGGTGGACTGTCAACATGGGATGATTTGTGATGCTTGTGGAAGACCTCTAAATATGCCTCGAGAGGAATTCGAATGTGTGATGGTGGTGGAAGCATTTTGGCATGGGTTCGAGATCTCGTCTGGAAATGCTATTTTTGTTGTCCTTGTAGCATTTTCAAGAGTGTCTTTGAACAAAAGATATTCTTTACTTTAGAGAGTCGATGTTTGAAAATAAGTTTCAAGAAACTCTATATTCTTATTTTGTAATGATTATATTTATTGAGTTGTCGATTTCAATACTATATTTCTTAAATATTCAGATTTATAGCCTGGATGTGGTACAACATTTATAATCTGTCGTCGTTACTTTTTTCCTTTTTTGTTATAGCTGAAAACATTGTCTTCTCTTTTATCTCGATTAAATGAAAATTTTAATCATTTACTTCTATGTCTTCCATATGTCTTTATGAGTTATAAAAAAATAGCACAAAATGCCTCTAGTTCATAAGAGACTATGGTCGAGTTGTTTCTAGTAAATCTTCAACTCACCCCCAATCAAAAGGTTGACTGTGGACAAATTCGACAAGTAAAACGTCTAAAATTTATGTAACTCAACCCTCGATTGGGGATGAATTTGTTTTTCACGATATATTTCAACTCGAGTGTGGTTGAGATCGAAATATCGAATTTATAAGTGCAATTTTGAAAATGGAACCCTAATCTTGTTAAGATATTAGAGCTCACTAAAAAAAATAGTTAATAAAGCAACATGGTAAGATATTAGAGCTCACTAAAAAAAATAGTTAATAAAGCAACATGGTTCGAACCATCGAATAAAAATATTGAAATGTTTAATGCATAAGGTGAAAACGTAACAGATAAATCGTATGTAATTAGAAATTTTCATCATGATCTGTTTATTAATGATAGTGTAAATTACTCGTAATGCGAATTTGATGGTTATTTTTATTATAGTTGAAATAATTGTTGTATATATATATATATATTGAGTAACAACATGCTACGTAAGTTGGGGTTTGATTTGGACGATTTTTAAAGTATTTTTAATGAACTTATTTTAAATAATTTGAGAAAAAAATTAAAATCTAAATATAACTGTTTCAAATGGTTTTAGAAAACTCAAACTTAAACCAATTGTTTTTTTCCACGTCACAATTCATAGATATAAAATATTTTTATATTTTATTGGCAACGAAGCGCACAAAATATATATCAAATTATAAAACTAAATACCAACAAAATTATAATAAAAAATAAAAAGTTCACAATACAACTCTAATGAACAAAATATAAAGTCCCAACAAGATGTCCATCTCATTGTGGTCCATCTCATTTAAAACTTTAATAAATGAGCATTAATTAATTGAACTTAGCCCTTGTTGGAGCCCATTTTTGAATAAAAATACATTTTTAAATAGTATTTTGTCGGAGATTGTGTGATTAAAAAGTAAGAAATTTTTTTTGATTTATATGTAATATTATTTTATATGCGAATGTGATTGAAAATGATTTTTGAAAAAATGTTTTTTTTTTTTTAAAAAAATGAAGGCCAAACGAAGAGTTGATTGAGTCTTTGGTGATTGAGATATTGAATTGTGATGGTCCATTGAGTCCCCAGATGGTACAAAAATTATCCTAAGAGAAACACATGCATTCAGATAAGGATAGAAATTAGGACTACATGTGTGGACGTGGCACGTCAAATGAAAGTGGAAAATATATGAAGACGTCAAATATTTAGCTCATATTTATGAACGGTTTATAAACATTCGAGTTAGTTTTTATTTACATATTGAGGAATTTATAAGTACTAGTCACTTCACTTATTTTCTATTTTTTATAATTTATAGTGTTCATAAAAACTTCCCGAACATGCTATAGCTCAAACACAACGGAAGCTACACGGTAAAGACTAGTCAAATTTCAACATTAACATTATAGTAAATCGGTACAATTGCGACCATGTTATTTCAATGAAAGATTCTTGGATAAAGATATATGTACATGGCCACGAGGGCCCTGTAAGTCTAGAATAATCCAACCAATTGCGCTTGGTGTACATAGTGACTTCTTACAGCTCATTTACAGGGCTAACGTGGAAAGAGGGGGGGAAAAAGCCAAGCCAAGCCTAGCCTGGGAAGTGAAAATGGACTTCTAGACAATAAATTACAGTTAGTTTGGAAATTACGACAAACTCATTCACTCCCAAAATGCTTAGCCCGAACCTTGAACAAGTTCGACATTTCCAAAATGCTTGGCATCCGCATCAGCTTGCCAAATTGAGAAAACTCCATTCACAACTCCATTCACAAGTCATTTACAACTAACTCACGAGTTCAAGGGTATTCTGCCTTTCGAATTTGTTTAATATCGGAAATACAAATTGTGATGGTCATGTATTCGATTTATATAAACATATATTACAAGATAAGAGATAAATGAAACGTAATAGAACGTAAATAATAGCCTTAGTTCAGATGATCGTGAATCCTTTGATTCAAGAAGAGTGATAGTGAACCCTATGATGCATAAACATTGAACGACACCTAAATTGATGGTAGTGGACCCTCTTAAACGTTTATAAGGACAACGTTATCACCCCCACGCCTTAAAATTGAATAACATTGATCACTATGCCAAAAAATACTGCTATTGTTTGCAACTTGAACTGAGCATAACAGCATAGAATGAGACGTTTGGTGGACCCATTTTAAATGTCGGAGAATCCAAAAATATCCTGGGTTTTGGTTTCATTTTTTACTAAAATGCATATACAAAATTAACTACAAGAGTTAGAGGGGGCTTGGGTTTCATTTTTTACTAAAATTTTATTTTTCGAGAAATGAGCGGTGGATAAATAAATAGTATTCATATTTTATAAAATGCACGATAAAAATTTATAATCGAGTTTTTAGCCAAAAATAAATAAATAAATAAAAATGACAGAAGAAAAAGTGATACTTCGTCCGTTGAATAGTCAATTTTTATATAAAATGAATATATTATCATTAATTTAATAACATAAATATGATAGATAAACAAAATCATAAAAAACAATCAAACAAGAAATAACAATACAAAATAAAAATAAACAAGGGAAAAAAAATAAAAAAGAACAACCCGACTTCTCCGACCCCAAAACTCAATATGCACCCATCATGCCACCACTTCATCTTCTCCAAACATGCAGCCACCGACCATTGCCTTTGATTACAATTGTCATCGAGCACCATTCAACGAAAAATAACTTCCATAAATCAATAATTCATCCACTTCACGGCCACTATTCATGTTCGAGCACTCTACAGGGACACAAAGTAGCGAAATTATCAATAAATATAAAAACTGATTTACACAAGTTTTGGTGGTGATGTGGTGGTGGCAACCTCGAATAGACTTGATGGTCCAACTCTTGCCTCCGCGACCTCTGCTTCAACCAAATTCAACTCTTTGTGCAAAGAAGATAATCTATGGAGGGACATCTGTAACTCCACCTGGCCCTCCACCGCTCACACCTGCGTTGTGGACGCCATCGCCGCCTTCCCTTCAGGCCACCGATCCTTCTACTCCGACTGTTCCCGACCCTCCACCACGACGGCCTTCTCCACCGCCACAGTTCCAAGGAATCCCAAGAACAACGTTTGATCGAAACGCCAGAACTAATATCAGCGGTTGATATTCACTACGCTGGAAAGTTAGTCTACTCCAAATTATTAAAAAGTGAAACCCTTTCGTTGTGGTTCTTGAGTTCACCCTTGAGAATCGACCTTCTCAACTTAAAAGAAACGCTATAACTTTCGAAGGGGTGGATGGCACATGTATGGAGAATCTAGAGGAGCACCTCACAGTCAGCTGGATTATAATAGACCCCGCCTGCAAAAGGGTGGTCAACGTGGCGAGTTCGAAGGCGGTGGAGACTCGACGGAACTGGTCGAAAGAGGAGATCTAGCTCCGGTATTCCACGGTAATTGCGGGGGTAGAGGGAGGCGAGTTGGTTCAGTGCGGGGTGGTCACCTGTGGGGTTAAGGAAGGGGCGGAGTTAGACCCAAAGGAAGTAAGCATGCAAGTGGAGGACATGGAGGGTGATATTGTAAATGGAATGGATAGTTTGGTAATTTTACTTGAGGCATTGGAGGGGAAAAGAAGTAAAAGTGATAGTAGGGTAGAAAAAGAAAGCTTCCAATTATTACAGGAAAAAAGAATAGAATTTAGGCCTGTTTGATACCATGGATTTTCCATGGAAAATGAATTAATTTTGTAGTGTTCGATGACACAAAATTTCTATGAAAATGATTTTCCTCAAACACCTCACATGTGCACAACTTCTCATTTTTGTTTGAATTGGTTTTCCAACCTTTTTGTTGGGAAAATGAAATTTCACCTTCTTCTTTTTTTTTTTGACAATTGGAACAAATTTTATAACTAATTGTAAAAAAAAAATCATTTTAATTGACAATTTCTATGTAAAACAAAGCTAAAAGAACACTAAACTTTGATGAAAAAATGATTTTCTTAGCATTTTTTTTTAACTTTTTGGCAATGGAAACAAATTTAATAACCAATTGTGGAAAAAATTATCACTTTAATAAATAATTTTCATATAAAATAAAGTCAAACAAACAAAAAGGTCTAAAATTTTAAAAAAAAATTAAGTGAAAAATTATCCAAATCAAACACACTTAATTAACAAATTCCTGAAAAATAAGTTTTAGGCAATTATTTTCTCTGAAATTTATTTTTCTTTTCACCTATTTTTTACTCTTACAATCAAACGGACCTTTAGAGAGAGAAAACAGAGGAGTGGGAGGAATTTGGATGTAGTGTACATATCCATTGGAGTTGCCATTTTCTACTCTCTTTGGGCCTATTTTTGTAAAGCATATGAAAACACAGAGGAGTACTCTCTTTTGATCTCCTTTTTCGTTTTGAATCTTTGATGAAGGAACACTTTTTATTCTTATTATCTCTACTAATGACAATTCAAATTTAACAAAAAAAAAAAAAAAGCATTTTACCTTGGGTGTGGGTCTCATCAGACAAGAAAAAAATTAGCATTTTGGCGTGGACCCCCTCTACCTTGTGAGGGGAGTGTACACGGAACGTCATTTACAAAAGAGTTTGAAGAAATCACTAGCACGAGAGCATTTCAGTCTTTTGCAAAGTTGAGGAACCCAAAGATAAAAGTTTTAACATATTTTAATAAAAATTGATGAATTATATGATTGAAAAATTGATAAAATTTATGAATTCCATAACATATGTATTCTTAAAATTTTAATAAACTATCAGACAAACACTTATTTTAATAGTTGAAGATATTATAGCTGTGTAAGTATATAGAAGACAAAGTTCACGGAATGTTGTCGGAGTCTAAATTATTGTGCTAGTGTTGACTTCGAACACGCAATGTTGCTCTTTCTGTGCACTACCATGACTGAGTCTTGATAAATAACTTGATTGAATTAGTGTCCATATGTTACCATTTTTTTTCCCACCAAGTGAAAGATATGTTGAGAAGACTTTTATATGCGGATGACATTCTTGTTACATCATCTATCCAAATCTCTATTTTAATTAATACATTTAAGAATAATTCCGAGAATATAGAATTCCTCTCACATAATTCATACAAGAATTTAAAATTTATCTCACATGGAGGTAGCCTCACATGATTAAAATAATGCCAAAAACCTTCCCCCACCCATCCACCCACCTATGATGTGTGTTGTCGGGTAGGTACAAGAATTTAACTCAATATTTAAAGGGAGGAGATGAGTCTATGACTAGGAATATGGATGTGATGGGATGTGGCGGGGCGGTCCCTATGGTCACATGTGAATGTTTTTCCTTATATGGATGGCCGCTCAAATAACCTTTACAAGATGGGTTAGACTCAAAACTAACGGTTCAAAGTAATGCAATTTTTTTGACTCTACGTAAGACGTGTCATGGCATGGTTCAATTTGTTAGAAAATGAAAGTCTTATAGTAAATTGGATCATGTAAATAGTTTATTTGTGCTAGACATTGCTTGTTTGGGAGAAATTATGATGGAATTATAATGAAAATGAGTACTAAGCTCCAAAAAATTGTGAACAATAAGTGTGTTGTAATTGTGAGTCAGATGAAATGTGTGATTAAAAATAATGTTAATTTTGCTCATTATAATTTAAACAAAACAAGATGTCTACATAAAATTTTCCTATTTTCAATTTTTAGAAAATTAACTAAGAAATAATGCAATACTTGCTCATTTTGCTCTTGAGCCAACTCATGTGAGCTACTTCTTGCTGTTGACTTGCACGTGTAACTCGTCTCGATCTTGTTCAGCTCGTTTGGGGGACGAGTCGGCACGTAGGTTGCCAACAGGGGCGGACCCAGGGGGGGTTGCCCCCCCAACTTTTGAGAAATTAGATTTTTTTTTTTAAATCATGTTTTTTTTTTTTTTTTTAAAATAATGTTTGGTTTAAATTGAANCAATTTTTTTGACTCTACGTAAGACGTGTCATGGCATGGTTCAATTTGTTAGAAAATGAAAGTCTTATAGTAAATTGGATCATGTAAAGAGTTCATTTGTGCTAGACATTGCTTGTTTGGGAGAAATTATGATGGAATTATAATGAAAATGAGTACTAAGCTCCACAAAATTGTGAACAATAAGTGTGTTGTAATTGTGAGTCAGATGAAATGTGTGATTAGAAATAATGTTAATTTTGCTCATTATAATTTAAACAAAACAAGATGTCTACATAAAATTTTCCTATTTTCAATTTTTAGAAAATTAACTAAGAAATAATGCAATACTCGCTCATTTTGCTCTTAAGCCAACTCATGTGAGCTACTTCTTGCTGTTGACTTGCACGTGTAACTCGTCTCGATCTTGTTCAACTCGTTTGGGGGACGAGTCGGCATGTAGGTTGCCAACTCCATTTTCTAAACATGGTGAACGAGTCTAACCCATCAAAAGCTGCAATTGTGGAGCTGAGATGTTTATACCTCTAGGCGGGACTAACTTTAACCCAAAAACAACTATTTAATGTCAAATTGCACAAAGTGAAAGTAATTATCTACTTTAATTTGCACGTTAATCCTTGTACAATTATCATTATTCTTAAAAAATTTAATGGTATTCTAAAAGGTATAAAACGTGACAAGTGTTAACCTTAAAACTTTACGAGCATATGTATATTTACACAAAAGTCTAGACATAAAAATGTCCTTTTTATTTTTGATATTATTTTAATTATCGTATAACCATTAATAAATGGACTAATGTAAGTGTCCATTTGTCATAACTTTTGCTTTTGTTTTTACTTCATATAGAAAAGTTTTTAGAGGATATTATATTAATTTTTGTTTGAAAACTAATTTATAAAAGAGTTTGTTGTTACGGAAGTGTCTTTAGAGGAAGTTACGTTAAACTAATTTTCTCCAAAAGTTTTTCTAATTAGAAGAATAATGTCAGAATCCTAGGTGGCGAGAGGTAAGTTGATGGAAAAGATAATTGTATTTTAAACTGTCAAATAATAATGTCATTTGACATTATATCAACCATTATATGAATTATTCTGGCATTGTAGCATAGTTCTTTATAAATTTAGTCAAACGGGTCTAAAAGTAACTTTTGGATCTTAAAAGCTACTTTTAAGTTTTCAAAAATCATGCCAATCAGACCCTAAACCATCAACTAAATTGTAAATACTATAATTTCTTGATAATTCCTACAAATAAATAATTTTAAGAAACTAGACAATTAAAAGCACAAAACACTTTCAGAGTTAAATGAACTCAAGATCTCAACTTTATGAGAGATTAAGTTGAATTTTAGTACCAATTGAACAACTTGCCAAAATGTTATTAAGATTTTGTAATGACTCGAGCCTCATGTCCAAAACGTTATATCATATATATATGTCCGGTTTGGAAGAATATAAACCCATTGTGTAAGAAGTCTTGAATTTAAATCTTGGGGAACATGAAAAAAAGTCGTAAGGTGGTAAAACGGGCTTAACTTTTCTCAAAGTGAACAATACGTATCGTTTACTTGGCCTTTCAGTAGCAAAGTCATGGATAAAATTGCCTCTCAAATGATTAATTTGACCTTTCCTCAGCCGTTCTTAATGTTAAGAGATGTACGATTTCAAATTATATTCTCGTAGGAAGTTGAACATATGCGCTTGCTAAGAAATCGCCCTAGACATAAAAATGACAGAGAAGTCAACAAACATTAATTGGACTATGATTCATTCATTGTAAACTTTTATAAAATCTTCTAAAATTCCATCAAATTTCTATTAAGGAGTCGTCGTCATCCAACAGTAATTACTCCCTCCTCCTCATTTATACAAACTACTTTCCTTATTTTCTTGTCCTAACTATGTAGTCATTTTCTTTATATTGAGAATGTTTTGATTTGTTCATTCACTAATATACCGTTATTTAATTTGTCTCGTTACAATTTACTATTATTAGTTATTGATGATTAAATAAAGATAAAATATGAAAGTTTTTGACAATAATTATTTTTTCATTAATTTATAATAAAATTTGCTAAAAAAATAATAATAATAATAATTTTAATCCACAGAAGTTAAACGACAAGAGAACGTCGGCAATTTGTTTAAAATGTGAGTGCGGATGGCCCAATCAAAACTCTGCCGTTTTGTTGCTGACCAACTTATTACTTTTTAATACATAATTAAGGGATCAATCACGGGTTAAGGAATTGTTTAATAGCAAGTTGTATTGAAAAGGAATTTCGCGTAGGGTTTCTTTGATATTAAAATAAAGTTAATTTCACAAATGGTCACTAAAATTTGTACAAGATTCTAAATTGGTACTTAAAGTATATTTTTATCTATTTAATTTCTAAATTTTATAACATGATTTTTCGTAAGCCATTTAGTGAAACATGTGCCGTGCGATTGGATTTTTTTTTTTTTTATAAGTTCCCATACCAAAAAATAAAAAATATAATTGCAATAAAAATTCAACTCAAATATAAGTAAAAGTTACTCTAAATGAAGTGTTCATATAGCGGTTGGTGAACTCAATGTCATTAAAATGCTTGTTATATTTTATTCTTAAATAATGTCGTAGATTTTTCTCAAAATGGGTGTGAATTTCTTAAGTTTGTTTTATGGATATTTTTCAATTTGTATATAGCATGTATTTCGTGCATAAATAAGTGTCTTAGCGATTTGAACATGTGGACATTTAATGTGGGAGTCACATCGAATTGGACATAATTGTTGCAAACAGAGGTCACAAAAGTAACATTAATTAACTTGAGTGATTAAATGAGTCAAAAATAATTTAAGGACCAATGATATAATATTAACTAACTTTGATGACAAATGAGTTGAAAAAATACTTTAAAGGTCAACTCGTGCAAACTTCAGTGACCATTTATGAAAATTTAACTCAACGTCAGAATTTTCCCGACAAGTCCACTAGTTATAAAAAGGTAAATTTCAGTCAGAGTCCATAACCTTTTGAATGTTCTAGAATTTCGGCCTCAAAACTTTAAAAATGGTATTAGGCTTCCAAACCTTTGAAAATATTTGCACTGCAAGTTCTTTTTGGATAAAAAGTGATCATTTGCCAGTTAAATAGTAAATTTTTTTTTTTTATATAAAATTGAATATACTATCATTAATTTAATAACATAAATAAAAAAAAAAAAAAAAAATGCAATCAAACAACAAATAACAATATAAAAACAAAAACAAAAACAAAAAAGTAAAAGTAAAAAAGAACGACACGCCTCTACCCACCACAAAACCCAATATGCACCCATCATGCCATCACTTCATCTTTCTTCAAACATGTCGTCGCCCCGACCCCCGCCCTTGACTTCAATTGTCATCGACTCGTCAGGCACCATTTCCCTAAAACTAATTTCATTTTAAATCAACAATTTCTCCACTTCATAACCTCTATTCATAGTTCAAGCACTCTACAGGGCCACAAATTAGCAAAAATCTCTATAAATATAAAAGCAGATTTACACACGTTCCGATAGTGGTGTGGTGATTGCAATGGGGTGGTGCTATGGACTCGTGGTTGCGTGGGGTGGGGTTTTTTGGTGTATATTATTTGTTTATCTATTATATTTACATTAATAAATTAAAGGTAAGATAGTCATTTTACTCATAAAATGATTCTTAAATGGTCAAAATAACAATTGTGTACAAAAGGGGCTCACAGCAATAACATTTCGATGGTTTGGGACCTGTAGTGCCATTTAAAGGTTTGGGACCATAATGTTAGATCGTCCAAAGATTAGGACCTTACTGTACCTTTTCAAAATCACAATCAATTTGTTTTTTGTTTGAACCTAAATAACCAAATTGCCAATATTGACTACCTCCTATAAAAATCCATTCCATATTTAGCAAACAATTTCACAGCCTAACGTGCAATACAACAATCATGTCTTCCTGTTCCGCCACCGCGACCGTGGCCGCCGCCTCGAAGGCGACAACCACTTATCAAGACGGAGGAACTTCCATCACTGCCCTACATCCAGATGTAATCCGAACCCACATCTTGAATAGGCTTGATGGTCCAACTCTTGCCTCCACAACCTGTGCTTCAACCCAATTCAACTCTCTATGCAAAGAAGATAATCTATGGAGGGACATCTGTAACTCCACCTGGCCCTCCACCGCTCACCCCTGCGTTGTGGACGCCATCGCAGCCTTCCCTTCCCGCCACCGATCCTTCTACTCCGACTGTTTCCCGACCCTCCAGCACGACGGCCTTCTCCACCGCCACAGTTTTAAGGAATCCCAAGAACAACGTTTGATCGAAACGCCAGAACTAATATCAGCAGTGGATATTCACTACGCTGGAAAGTTAGTCTACTCCAAAGTATTAAAAAGTGAAACCCTTTCGTTGTGGTTCTTGTGTTCACCCTTGAGAATCGACCTTCTCAACTTAAAAGAAACGGTGCCGGCGCCAGTAACTTTCGAAGGTGTGGAGGGAACATGTATGGAAAATCTAGAGGAGCACCTTACAGTAAGCTGGATTATAATAGACCCCACCTTCAAAAGGGCGGTCAACGTGGCCAGTTCGAAGGCGGTGGAGACTCGACGGAACTGGTTGAAGGAGGAGATCCAGCTCCGGTATTCCACGGTGATTGCGGGGGTGAAGGAGGGCGAGTTGGTTCTGTGCGGGGTGGTGGTCACCTGCGGGGGTAAGGAAGGGGCGGAGTTAGACGTAAAGGAAGTAAGCATGCAAGTGGAAGACATGGAGGGTGAGATTGTAACTGGAATGGATAGTTTGGTAATTTTACTTGGGGCCATGGAGGGGCAAAGAAGTAAAAGTGACAGTAGGGTAGAAAAAGAAAGGTTCCAATTATTACAGAAAAAAATAATAGAATTTAGAGCGAGAAAACAGAGGAGAGAGAGGAATTTGGATGTAGTGTATACATCCATTGGCATTGTTTTTTTTCTCTTCTCTCTTTGGGCTTATTTTTTTGAAAAATGCTATTAATAGAGAAAATTATCGATTGTCGTCTTACGTTATTTATGTATGACAATTTGTTATTTGATACATGAAATAATAAAAAATTACCACATTATTGCATAAAATAATAAATTGTCACGTGTATGTCATGTAGGATGACTACTAATAATTTTCACCGTGAATAACATTACTCTTTTTTTTTTTTTTTTAAGAATTAAGTTACTTGTTCATTTTTTGTATATCATGGACGATATTTCATGATATGTAAAAATCGAGGTCATTGATTTGTTTTAAATATTGTTAAAATTAGTAGCAAAATTGTGTGTCAAATCATGAAATGTAAACAAAAGTTATCAACCATGATGTAAGTATAGCAAAACCATTTTGTTAAGTGTGGGAAAATACACATTAGTACTCTCTTTTGCTCTCCTTTTTCGTTTTGATGAAGGAATACTTTTTATTCTAATTATCTCTATTAACGAAAATTCAAATTAAAAAAAATAATCATTTTTTACTTTGTTTGTGGGTCCCGTTACACAAGAATTTTTTTTATAAAATTCAAGAAATTTGCCACTCACAAAAGGCAGCAGCATGTCTTTGCAAACATATCAAGAAAATACCGAATACGTCATTTGCAAAACTTTTGGAGAAATCACTAGAACAAGAGCATTTCCGACTTTTGCAGAGTCGAGGAACCTGGGTATAAAAGTTTTAACGGAATTGATAAAAATTAATGAATTGTATGATTGAAAAATTGTTAAAATTTGTGAATTACATAATACATGTACTCTAAATTGAAGCTTAATGAACTGAAAAGTTAATAAAATTTATCAAACCAACACGTACTCTAATAGCGAAACAAGGGGAGTCTTGATAAGTAATGTTCATGTAAAATTCGCAAGCGTACGAAATTGTCAACAAGTAATAGAATTGATGAATTAAAAGTTATCATCCCACAGGAAATAAATTTAAGTTTACTAACTTTTTATGCGATTCAAATTATGTAAATAAAAGAGATTTTGATTTTATTTTATATTAAATTATCTAACAAAGCGGTAAAAGTGTGATTTTTATTAATTTATGAATAATTGTATTGGATTTCAAATCCTTCTATTGCTATCTATTTCATTTCTTAATTTGGAATCTAGTTTCGTTCATGTGTTCTTGACAATCAATAAAACTATGGATATATTTTTTTTTAAGACAAATTAAATGTATTATAATCAAGACCCGAATCTATTCCTAACCTGAATTCGAATGATAAGAGCAATAACGTTTAGATTATCTATATAATTGCACACGTGATAAATATTATTCCTAAAACCTATTGCACAGATGTTAATTTTGCCACGTTCTAAATTTATTGTGAGTCTCCAAATACTACAACAAGCAACTAATTATCCAATTGGTGGTCAATCAATTAAATA
>CAIGRB010068257.1:0-21973 GCA_903798255.1 Fraxinus quadrangulata
TGGTTATTGAACTTTGTCAAGTGTTACGACTTAATAATTGAACTTAAAAATGTATCTTAATGGTCACTAAACTTCGTCAAGTATTACTACTTCATAACTGAACTTAAAAATATATTTCAATGGTCATTTAACTATGCAGCGTGATACCCATCCATCTCGACGGTGCATAGTTCAATAATTATTGAGATACATTTTTAAGTTAAGTTATTAAGTAGTATCACTGGCGAAATTCAGTGATCATTGAGATACATTTTTAAGTTTAGTTATTAAGTGGTAATATTTGGCATAGTTAAGTGACCACTTAAATATATTTTTAAATTCAATTATTAAGTCTCTCAAATCGACCTCTATGAAAGAAAAAAATGAAGGGAAAAAAAGAGATAACAGAAAATTAGAGATATATAAATCCAATAAAAATGGAACTTTTGCTGATTTCCATTTTGAAATAAATGAATGGCATTAGTCTTTAATTGAAAGTTTTGCTGCCCAATGGAAAATATACGATGCTAAATTGGTTTTGAATGATTTGCAGAATCATTAAATCCCTGATCATCATATCTCGTTCATCGATAACTGCCCAAAAGTGTGTTTGATTTTTTGATCAATTGGTATTAGTTCACCGTATCTCAAACATTGCATTAAATGATTGAAAAAGAGACACTAGGAACATTAAAAGAATTTGACACGGAAAAATTAAATAGAAATACAAAAATATTCGAATTAGTACCAAGGTAACTGAGGTTGATTTGATTTTTCACCTTTTTTTCCTTTCATTTTCTTTAGTTTCTTCTTTTATAGACGTTAATTTAAGAAATTGTTAATACTTAATAATTGAACTTAAAAATATATTTCAATGGTTACTGAACTTTGTCAAATGTTATTATTTCATAATTGAACTTAAAAATGTATATCAAAAGGTCATTGAACTATGCACCTTATTATCCATCCATTATTGAAGTCGACATCGTTTGTTGAACCTAACAGATCTTTCCATTTAAATGGTGGATGGGTAACACGGTGCATAGTTCAGTGACTATTGAAATGTATTGTTAAATTCGATTATAAAGTCACTTGGCAAAGTTTAGTAACCATTGAAATACATTTTTAAGTTCAACTATTAAGTAATAACGCTTGGCAAAGTTCAGTAACCATTCAAGTAATTAACTATTTGGATCAATTGGATTAAGTTAGTATATATTAAAATTCAACTTTGGATCAATTAAAAAGATGATGTAACACTTTTTTTAAAAACTGAAGAATAATGTTGTTAAAATGTAATATTTGTTGTAAATTATATGTTTATTAGTGAATGACAATTATACCTCTACATCCCTAATTTTTATTATTATTGTATCCCTAATTCTTTCATATAAATATGAGACTCTGATTCTCAATGAAATCTACATAATTCTATTTACTTTTCTGTTTTCTTCTATTTTTCTCTAGCTTATAACGCGTTATCGCACAAAGTTCAAGTCAATTGAGTTAGTAAAATTTATTTTTCTTTCTGCTTTCAAATCTCTAGCCAGTTGAGGTATAAATTTTTTTTCTTCAATAAAAAAGAAGAAGTTCTAGTAAATTGAGTTTAAAAAGAAACTCTTTTAATATGCTTAAAGAAAGAGGTTAGTATTCTCTTAATTTTAGCCTTCGTTTGGCCTCCATTATTCCCTATTAAATTATAATTCATTTTTCTTTCTCTCTTCTTATTAATCACACACTCTCTCATAAAATAGTATTACATGTAAATCAAAAAACTTTTGCTTCTTTTTTAACCACAAATTCTCCAAAAAATTATTATTCCTTTTATTATAATATGAAATAATGGGGGCCAAACGGACACTTAAATTGCATAACAACGCGGTATAATTATTCGATCTGTTTATATCGATTTGACTATACCAATTTGTGATAAATATATATTTATATGAATGTAATTTTGTATTATTATTCCTGAAGAGGAAACCATCTAAATCAATATTGCAAAAGAATTTTATAGCATTGCTTGAAAATGAATATGATATTTGTATTATTTTGTTGCTTTTGAAGAATCACAATTTCACACATATAATTTTAAAAATAATATTATATTATTACTCTTGAAAAGATATAATATTTTTTGTTTATCATTTGATTAATTATCACGTTCTTATTATTTTTAATACATAGTATAATTTATGAATTTAGTACTATTATATCTGCCTATTACAAGGTATTGGTTATCTTGAAGTAACACATATTTTAATTAGTAATTACTTGCTCTCAAAGAGAATAATTAAATACGACATAACATAAATTATATTTTTGCTTCTAAAAAGTAAATTCTTATACAATATATTATTAACATGTTATTGCTCTTGAATAGCGTAATAATACAATTTCAATATTCCATAAAAAATATTGAATTATTGTTCTCTAAGAATATTATATGCTTTAGAAGAGCATGACATTACAATTTCAATATTTCAAAAAAATATTGGCATATTGTTCTAAAAGAAGAATACTTTAATACTAGAAGTTTAATTAATTGTTGCTATGGAACGAAAGACAATTATAATATTTATATTCCCGGAGGATATTGTTGAATCATTTGAATTAATTTATATAAATCAATATTCTAAAAAAAAATATTGATTTGAAAGGAACAAAATTTTATATTTATTACTATTCTTGAAAAATATTATAATGTTATTGTTGAAGAATCACAAATTTATAAGCATCAAAAGTATATAGACATAAAAAAAATATAAAACTCCAAAAGAAGTTCAAGTACTTGGAAATGTTGAAAATTGAGATATCTCAATAAATTATGTCATTATAGAAAAGAATAAAAAAAAAAATTATCGATAATACTTTTACACATGATGTACTGCATCATATAACGAGGTATTGAAATAAATGCGTCGACTTATATCTATTGAAGTAATGATTAACCAAATAAAAGGAACGCAAATCCTAAATTAAATTTACCAGAGAAACGTGAAATTTCTAGACATGTAGTCCGAAAATCTAAAAATGTATACTCATGCGAAAAGGAAATGAAAAAAATGAAATCGTAATGTATAATGCATGACTCTCAATATAGTTAATTTCGCAAAGATCGTGGTGAATGAAATAACAAGTTCGTATCATATTATCTTGACGATGCATGAAATTTGAAATGTAATTATAGTCAATTTATCTGGCATGAATATTAATGTTATCTATAAAAGATTTAATTTGTTTGAAGCATATAATTCAAGCGATATTATCATGAGGGGAAGTAAATACGTGTTGTACTATTTTTTTCTTAACTAAAGTTTTGTTCCATCTAGTTTTACTGACAAAATTTTTAATGAGACAACTTTTGTAATGTACTCAAAATAATACATGTATTTTTTTTCTTTTATTAAGATTTTTCCCACAAGAATTTTCCTAATAAGGTTTTAATTCAACATATTCTTTGTGTAATGAATGTCTATAACCTATAAAATATTTATCATAAAAATAATACTATAATATATATGAAACTTTCAAAGAGATCAATAAGAGCTATTTTTCGACTCATCATATTACTACAATTATTAAAAATTGATAAGATATCTCTTATGAAGACAGTGTTATTTGAAAATTATACAAGACAATGTGAGGCGTACTTCACCAAAAATTGCAATATTAAAGATATTGACGTACAAGATAATAATGAATTGATAAAAGAATTGAAATCAAGAAAGCAGCTATACTTTTTTTCCTTCGATCAAGTTTTGTACCACTGAATTTTTTTAACAAGGTTTTATTTTGGTAAATATTTTGTAACGTGTCATTCAAGGAAAAGTGTTGTAATTTATGTGTTTATTAGTGAACGACAATTATACTCCTACAGTCCTAGTTTTTATTATTATTGTATTCTTATTTTTTCTTATGAATATAGGGTTCTGATTCTCAATAAAATACAAACAATTTTACTGAATTTTTTTTTCTTCTATTTTCTCTTTAGTATATAACAATATTCACTCAGTCAAAATAATAATAATAATTGAAAATACTATTTTTTACACATTGCTATAAAAATTCAAATTTGGATGTTGACATATCGCTGCAATACTTTATTTTTCTTGAATGTGAATTAAGGTACTGGTTGCAATGCTTTCTTCGTTTTGAATGTGAATTAAGGCACTGAATTAAAAAGTAATGTACTCTATCACTTTTTAATAAGAAGGTTGCACACTATCTAATTTAAACTTTTGCAATAGAACGTTTTTACTTAAGCTTAATGAAATGTTCTAACTAATATTCAAATCTTACTTCCTACTTTCTCGAATTGGGTATGGATTAAGGCTACGTCCATTTGACAGTGACATGTTGTTCACCTTGTAATTAAAAGGACACGAGAGTCTAATATGGTTGTTTCATTATGACTGGATGTTACGAAAGTATCATAACATCACACAACTGAAAGTTTTGAAGACATACAACTTTGGAGATTACTACTTTTGAAGAAATGATATGATAAAGTTACAAAATTGTGGAACTCATAATTCGGTGATAACATCAATCTAAAGACTATCAATTATCGAAGAATTTGTTGTTGATGTTTATAAAAGCATATATGAAGTTGAAGAAATCAAGAATGAAATAGGAAGTGAAATATAAAGAAGAAGATATCAAAGAGAAGAAAGTTAGAATATCTATGAAAGTCGAATATTTTTTTCGGGCTATCTTTCAATTTTTGTTATTGGTATAGAATATAATATATATTAGAGATTTCTATGCGTTATTTTTACTTTTGAAATAAAAATAGTAGCAATATGTTACATATATAAAAATTTAACTATAAGACATACAAAAGTTTAGCGTGTTAAAATGGCCTTGCTAACCTCCTTGTTTCTGTGCCTAAGAGTTATTTTCTCAGATGAATCTGTTAGATGATAGTTATCTCACACAATATTTGTCACTTTTAAAATAAAAAGTACTTTACAAATCAAATATCACGTATAAACGGTTAATTAAAGATTAATGATAAATAAGATTATTAATATACTTCTTTGATTTTGGATAATTAATCTATTTTCTTGAGTTTGGATAGTACTAGACCTAATTTCCTCATACTATTACCCTATATATCTTATTTCTTTTTTCGAGGACACGAATAACTTAACCTCCATTTGGCAAATTTATAAATAATTTGAATTGTAAGAGAAATAAAAGTGGATCCTACAAAATGTATGAATAATAATTAATAATACTTACGAATATATAATTGAAATTAATTTTTGACTTTCACTGTCATAGACTTTACGTCATAGGCATCATCAACAATGAAAGGGATTTTTCTACAAACAGTCAAAATATATTTATAAAAACTCATTTAAAACAACAAAATAAATCCAAAAACTTCAATCTGTGGTCAACAAAAAGTTTTGACCACAAAATCATATCATAATATACAATAGTTTGATCTTTGACCTGTCCATGTCGTGTGTGTGTGTACTATGAAAATTTGACGAATCACGCACTCAACTGTGTGGACACAATCACATGTTTGCATGTGGGCCTTCAAATGCTTATATTCTCATTTTCACATGACTCATTAAAATCTCAATACTTATTTAAGTAAAACCATGTGACAAATAATTTAATTTTTGACCAATTTTTAAACTTAGATTGACCAATTAATGACTATGTTTTTTGGTGAAAACCTTTAGAAATTTGTATATATATATATATATATATAAAGAACTCTAGAATGTATTGGCTTCACTTTAACTTTGGTGTTAAACTTAAAAATAAGTAAAAATATTCTCATTATTTTCAATGCTGAGATTATTTTATTTTATTTTAATTTAAAGTAAAAATGGTTATTTACTTGAAATTTTTACTTTAATGTCAAATAAATAAGTTGCTTATTTCAAAACTTTACTTATTTAATTATAAGTAGAAATTTAGTTTATGTTTGGCTAGGATTACAAAAAGAATAAAGTAAAGTTACTTCTAAATAACTTTTTAGCTCTAAATATGATTGAATAATTCACTTTTTTTTTTTTTTTAATTTCAAGTGAAAAGAAAATTTTCTTAAAATTAATCTTACCTTATTGTAAGTAACTTAACTTTTCTCAACTTTTAAAAATTAAAAAAATATATATTATTTGAGAACTTACCTTTATGTTTACTTCAAATTAAATTTTTTACTTTTAGTCAAACAAGCCAATTTAGGGAGGTAAGATGAGTTGGATGATATATATGTCTAGTCAATATTATAATTGAACATATTTAATATGCAATATTGAATAAAATTAAAAAAATATATAATAACGATATTTTAACTTATGTTATCTTTAATATTATTTACACCATATTTGATCCATATTTTTCTCAAAATTCATTTTTAATCACGTATCATTCAATAAAATAATATTACACGCAAATTCAAAAAAATTTCTTATTTTTTAATCATATATTTTTCATCACATCATATCACATCACATCACATCATAAAATGCATTTTTTTTAAAAAATGAGCATCAAATACCCCTGAGTACTGTTCAACCTAACGCAGGAAACATGTTAAAATAGTGTATCTCATTTCATATGTACCGTTACATGTGCAGTGGCAAACAAGCACAAAACACAGTCACAATGGACCATACCCATAAAATATTGTCCTAACCATGTTTAAACTGCAAACTTGGGAAATAGTTCTGCAGTAGCATATTCTGAAAGTCCCATTTCCAAGTATTTTAGAGCATAGAATTAAGATCTTTTATGGCAACCATAAAGATGTGTAAATGTTTGAAAGGTTGAATTAAAACACAATTGTTAAATAGTTAAATCAAATGTACAATGTACAAAACATTTACTATCAAAGCAAACAAAAAGAGAACAAGGGTATGTTTATTAAGTTAGATTTAAGGTATAATCTACTTATGGAGTAGTTCGACATAGCTCGTCACTTTTTTAAGTCGAGTCAGACTGAGTCAACTTGTTTAAAACCTCCAAGCTTTAACATGAAGTGTAGTCACAATATGTGCTAGCGACTCAACGTGCGTCGAGTTGCCAGCTATTCATTTTTTTTATTTTTTATTTTTGTTTTTTTTTTGAAATAGAGTAAGAAAAGGTCTAGATCTAACATGAATATAAGGTTCTAAGCGTCTCGATGTTCCAAAATTATGTCAGCAACATGTAATAGAAGCCACTAAATAATAGTTTAATGAGCACCGACCTCTCTTTCATGCCCAAATGAAATGTCGAATTTCAATACAACCCTCGGAATATTATTCAAAATTCTAATCTCATTTTCACATTTCCCAACTGCTCAGACAGTTCCTCATGTGCCTGTGTGAATTTTCATTTTAAATAATCATAAAATAGAATTTTAGATGCCACACAGTATGGCCATTTAATGGAGCACCATACATAGTAGCCGCATCTCCATGAAAGACGATGGATCTCTAAAAACAGGTTCAGGAACCAAAAATTATGCAAAGCAACGTGAAAAATAATAAATAAGCGTCGAGAGCCATATTATTTTTTTCATTCTCATTCTTCTACTCATTTTCAACCACACATTTTTTAATAAAACAATATTTTCCATCACATCAATAACTTTTCCTTTTTTTCAACCATATATTCTCCATCATATAAAAAAAAATGCATCATTGGAGCAAAAATGTGCACCAAACGGGACTAAAAGTCATTTTGGATGAATTTAGGATCGACTACATGGATTTTTTTCTCCATTTCATTATTTTCATTGGCACATCTTGGGAAAGATTCACTGTAAATTTTGATTGATGTCTTCCTCTTCTATCGTGTTTTACTGAGCTCGAATTTCTGGTATAAACAAGAACTACTCTAGGTCAATACAATACCTGACCTGAACTACAATGGATTTTTAGAATTTCCAAGAAATTCTTCAATGTCTTCTTCTAATGTTCCGTGAATGTACCTTAGAAGAAAAGAAGGATCCCGAAAAATCCATCTTAGTTTTATTAGAGGAATGGATTTTCTCTCGCTTTTAGCATAGCAGCCCGAAAGAATTTAATATCAAGAATGAAGTTTTCAATATTTGTAAAACAAGCCTTTGATTACTGCATATCGTGCCAAAAGGTGCACTAATCAATTAACAGGTCTCTTCGTCTAATTCCATCTCACTAAACAAGAATGAATAGATATACGTGTTACGGAAGTTGTTAGGCAGCTCAATTACTAGAGTGTAATGCTTGGTTCCAAATCATTTGTCATGGATCGGTGCTATCTCCACTTTTCGACATGCATTCTCCTTTTCCTTATTTCTAATATGACCACACATCCATCTTAACATTCGTCGTATAAAATCCAGAAACTCCCAATAGGGCAGGACCAAATCAGCAGTAAAAAGTATCTACTATGATAGAGAATCAAAATGAGCAGACAGTTTGCCTAAGCATCACCATGTGAATCCTGCAAAGAAACAGTCGTCAACAGCCACTTGCAAACTCCTCCCCCACCATTGTCCCTAAACTACTATAAATACTACCAATGGCCCTTCTCGAATCTGTCCACTCAAATTCTCTCTCTCACACACACAACACACACTATAAGAGAGGAAGGTGCAAAAGTTGTATCAAGAATACACAGTCATGGAGTATTACATGGATGAGAAATGGAAATTGTCAAAAGATGATAAGAACACCTCTCTGTCAAGGAGTGTTTCCCAGAAGAGCTTCACAAAATCTCCACTTCTAAGGAGTTTAACAAAGAAAAATTCCTTCAATCTATCAAGGAGTTCTTCACAGAGGAGCAGCAGCACTTCTTCTTCAAACAAGTCATCGTCCCTGTCGAGAAGTTCGTCCCAAAGGTGCACAGAATTTACGCGCAAATGCAGTAGCTTGGCCAAGGAACAGAAAGCAAAACTTTACATAGTCAAGCGATGCATTACAATGCTTGTCTGCTGGAAGAAACATGGAGATTCTTGACCTGAGCACGTTTGGCCATTCTTAGAAGTAGCTAAAAAAAGCTGCTTTTATGGTAGTATGTAGACGTGCTTAAAGGTAGCTAAAAAAAGCTACTTTTCAGGTGAAACAATTATCTTCTCCTTGTTCTTATATCCCTTCTGTGAGAGATGGATCATGGGGTTCATTTGTAACCTAAAGAAGTTTTTTCCTGCCATCCCAAAGAAGAGACATTAGCAAAATTTTCTTAAGTTTCTCAATGTAACTAGATTCAAATGAGGATCCTAAGCTTGCAGCAATGCCACATTGTGAGAAAGATGTAATATAGTATAGAATTCAATCTACGATAGATAAGAAAAAATCCATCTATTTCTTGCCGTTTAATGTCTTAGTTGCTTTCTTTCCATAGTGTTCTTAGCCGATCTGGTAATAGAGCTCTGTACTTTTCGTAAATGGATTTCGCTCATCAAGTTCTTTTTCGATCTGCAGCTTAGAACACCATAATATTCACCTTTTGGGGGTTTATCGATCTGTTGATATCCTTTTATTTATGAGAGGGTGGAATTGACGAAAAGAAATCAAAACTAGTTAAACCCCAGATCTGCAGAGTTTATGTATCCAATTCTTCTTTTTAGCAAAAAAACAAAAAAAAAAACAAGGACACTGCATCAAGTGACAATCACAATAGAATTTAATTAGAAAACTATATGGGATTCTAATGTTCTTTCCTACATTATTTACCATATAAATAACTCACTACGTCCCTGATCTCTTCTCCACTCCCAGCTCATAGGGCTTGCATTCGAGCTAGAGCAAGCGAGTGAAGCTCTCAATTTAGTGGCACCACCCCTTCTACTAGTCTCGATATTGTACACTGGAAAAGTTACTCTCTCCCTACTCCCAGTATCTCTCTTTCTTTTCCTTTTTCTTTTCAAGTAGTGGTGGTTGGAGACAGAGGACCAGCATGGATTAGAGTCCAGGTAAAATCTAGGCTGTCCTCTTCTTTTAATTAAGGAACTTCACCAAATGAGAAGAGATGCCACGAAACATCTTCCCCTCTTGACTCATGGGACTCAACCAAAGTTGCTTTACTTTTGGAAAGTTCATAATTTTTCATTTTTGATCATCATGTATTCTAGTCTGTCTGAATCTTCTCGAACATGTTATCTTCCAACACTTCACGTATCTAGCGATTCATTTACATCAATATGTTTGAAAACTCGAGCAGAATGTTGGGATTTTAATTAGATGAATGGCATTTTGTTCTTCACAGACAGTATACTTGTCTCCCTTTTAAACTTAATTCCTATTGGAATCTTCCTAACCACATCACTTCCTTGAACCCCTCTGCTACTGCAATATACTCAACCTTTACACACCAGCTCTCCATAACTGCCAAGGCGCCAAGATGGCTACTTGGATTTGTTTTTTCGATCCAATTAGAGAATTTGACAGGCCTATGACCCCACACTCATGTTCTTTCGTTCAGAAGAAAAGTTTGGATTTTGATATCTAATAAATCTGAAGCAATGATATTAAAACGGGTTGGATTAAATATATCAACATCATAGTGATAGACTCGACCCGAAAATAACTTAGGCCATTAAAAGGAACCTAATTAATTAAGGGGAAATTAGGCTCTTTACTTCCTTTTCCTCGAAATGTTGAAAAATAAAATGTGGTTTCAAATTTTAACAGTTAAGAAATACGTTCCATTGCATTATAAAATCAAGAATTTAGATACACTTTCTTTCTCTCTCTCTAAAAGTATGAGGTTTGGGATCTGTCTTCTCCCTCTGACGATCCTATCTAAATTAAAGGAGGGTTTCCTTCTAAAAATTTCTGCAATTTTTTATTCTTATTATTCACGCACTCCTTAAATTGTTCTATCCAATTTTTTTCTTTCAATTTTGACCTTCCTTATTTCTCTTGTTGCGCCATTATGTTTAATATGTACCAATATTGATCTTCGAAAACTATGGATTGAAAAGTGACAAAATACGCCACTTTCTAATGTGGAGAATCAAGCACAACAAATATTAATAGCAAACTCCTAAATATTAGTTAAAAGCACGTAGTGAATTTAGCCAAACATTTTTTATGAAGAAAAGACCCTAGTTTCACAAGCAATAAAGTTTCTTTTTCCATGAAAAGTATTGACCTTTTAATCAAAAAAGTGGTAAAGTTTCACTTTTTAATGTGGAACTTTAACTCGTATCTAACGAACAAAAAAAAAATGATTTTAATATTTTAATTGGTGTTTTATCACTTTTTGAATTTTTGTAATTTTTTTTGAGTGTTTGTTACTTTTTAAAAATTTTGTCATTTTTTAGTATTTGTCACTTTTTTTTTTTAAATTTCTGCCACTCTTTTTAGTGTTTCATTTTCTTGAAATTTCTATCATTTTTCTGAGTGACAAATGTCACTTGATAGTGTCACTTTTTAAAATAATGCTATACAGCTTCATTGGAATTACATCTTCAGTCTATGTGACATTAGATGATAGGCTAAATGAAAGGTGGAATTAAATAAATAATTTAATTCTACTTATCATTTAATTCTATGTTGATGCCACCTAGATTGGGTTGACCCTAGTGGGGTTAAATAGTATTGCTCCACTTTTTATAATAAAAAGTTACTTAATTTTACAGTGTTATTTTAGAAAACTCTAAATTTTAGGAGTATTTTTGTAAATTGTCCATTAATTAAGGTCACTCATTGCCCAATTGACTTGTGGATAGCCCATTTCATGCTTTGTCTTGATCTTTGTTTATGGCCCATTTATTGAGTCTTTTGCCCAACTTGACAATACCTAAAACTATATAATTGGCTTCCTTGCTTCAGCCTTGTTGTGGGTTAATTGTCAGAGAGTAAAAAACAGGGACAGCCGTCTTTGGTGTTGATTTTCTCCCTTCTTTGGCTTGCGTTTTAACCTATTGCTCCTTTTTTAATTCTCCTCCTTTGTGGCGGCAATTAATCACCATATTGTGTCCTTTGTGGCTGCTAAAAGTGGTAATTGAAGTGATTGAAAAAGTTGTGGGTACGAGCCTCTCTTTGGTTGGTGTTTAATATTTGATTTATAGTTGAAACTGAGCTCGATTTGTGCACAAATCGAATCAATTCCGCGACAACGAGGGCACTCAAGGAACTTAACAAAATTGCACAAGTGAGGGAATGAAAGCTTACTGATAAATGTATTTTAAGCCATTATTCCGTTTGATAAATTATGACTTAATCTTGTATATTTATCGTTTGCTAGGTAAAACTCAACGATTGAAGTGAAATTAGGGAAAAAAAATGAACAAAAAATGAGCTAAAATAGACAAAATCCAAAGTTTGGGGACCAAATTGTAAGTTTTCATTTATTGATTCGGAGCACAAAACATTGATTGAAGACCATATGGAATCAACTGGATGAAAGTCGAAGATAAAGGATGAAAATTGCACGAGAATATGACTTAGGAGAATAAAGGATCAAAAGTAGGGACTAAAACACGAGCTAGTTTCATGTTTCGATCAAAACTCTGTTTAAACCCAATTTTTGACACGTTCTTGACCTAATTTTCGAGCGTTATAAGTACATAAAGTGGGCTACACGTGAAGGGGTCTATTTTTCACTTCACAAATCACACTTACATCATAAAATCATTCAAGAAGTAGGGACCAGTTCAGTATAAGTTGGAGATGAGAACAAATATAGCACGTGGAACATCAAGAACTTGAAAAATTAAAGCTCCGAGTTTTAGATCAAGAACAAGAATTTGATTATGACACCTCTTTCTTGCATTTATAAATTTTAGGTAATGATTTTTCATTATTCTTGTTATTTTATCTTCATAAATATATTAAATTAGATTCCTTTGTGTTGGATGGAGATGAACACTTTATTTTTTTTTAAAATTTAAAGATAAATAATTTAGTAATTCTTGCGTTTCTTGATTAATTATTCATGCTCGTTGCATTATTTGAATGTTTGAGCGCCATCTTGATAATTAGTTGCTGATCGTAGCACTGTGAAACTCCAAATTAAGTAGAATATTGCATGATTAACAAATGGACAATAAATGTTAGGAATAATATATATTGGATGTTCAATCACCTGAATAATTGTGTAACTAAATGCATTATCACATAGATAATCATGTATCTGAATGCATTCTATTCATATGAATTCCGACTAATAATAGGATTTGCTCGTGCCTAGAATATAATTAACTTATCTTGAAAAAGAAAGTTGAATACAATATGATTTTCGATTATCGAAAATGCATAAATAAAGTTAAATGACATAGTTAAGATTGAAAATAGAATAAAAATAGATGGATTCGAAATTTCAACACATACATCATATATTTTAGTTAAGCATAATAATTAGATAATTAGTATATTAATCTAGAATAATTCAAATAAATCTCGTTTGTTACGTATATTCGAAGTCGATAATGAATTAATACAATTCAATTTAAGGTTTACACTCATGGGATTATGCTCTTAATTTATCATGTTTATTATTTGTCAACAATCCCGTACGCTTGTAGAATTTATACAAACAATTTTTTGGCATTATTGCTAGAGAATTAAGTTTTTAAACTGAATTTATTGATTCATAATGAATTCAAAAATTTTATTTATATTTTGTTAATTTTGGATACCCACTATGACCTCTCGTGTGTTTGGTGTTCTTTCTTGTACTATTCAGAAGTGTATGCATAACAAAAGAATAAAGCTTTTGCAATAATTAATTCGGACATGGATGATGATGATGATATGCTTGTAGAATATATATACTGTGAGCTTTGTTATGTGATGCATTATATTTCCCAGTCTCGAGTCCAAATCAAGGAATAGAACCATCTTTAGGTCCATCTATTTCAAACCAGGGGATAGTGGAATGACAAATTTGAATAGTGATAATGGAGTATCAAACCTTTGGGGGGGGTTAACCCAAATGCAAGAGACAATATCCAAACCAATGGATAGAACACCCCGTGTTTTAATGATGGAGGAAATGCTTAGGCTAGTGGTAATCATAGTTTAAATAATGATGTTTTTGTCACAAACCAATGACCAAACATTAGGCCTAAAGTAATTCTACAAATAAATCAACCTATAGGCGTTCCATATGATCCCAACGTCGTGTTGAGGAATCAAATCATGAATAATGGTAATTTTGTTGCCAACCAAGGACCAAATACTAGGCCTCAAGTGAATCAACCAGTAAACCAACCCTTGGGAATCCCCTATGATCCCAATGTCATGTTGAGGAATCAAATCATGGAAATAGTACAAGATCAAATAGTTTTTGGGATACGTCCTTTCATTAGGCTGACTTACACAAAGTCATATCTTGATTGGGTAGATCAAGCATATCCGTGGCCTAGAGGGAAAAAAGTACAAAAGTTTTCATTATTTACTAGTTTGGGAGAAGTTTTTGCTCTGGAACATATAGGACGATTCACACTGCAATATGGTGAAGTAACTGATTATCACAAAATGAGATTGTTCCCTAGTTCGTTAACAGGAATAGCTTTCTCATGATTCATTAACTTGCTAGCGAATTCAGTCCAAACATGGCAACATCTAGAAAAATTGTTCCACGCTCAGTTTTACAAGATTGAATCTAAAGTTACTTTGACCGACTTGACGAATTTACGTCAAATGCCAAATGAATGGGCAAAAGGTTTCCTTCAGAGATTTAAGATAGTTAGGAGCAAATGTTTTGTACATTTGCCCGAAAAAGAATTTGTTAAAATCGCTCAAAATTGTTTGAGTTTTGATTTAAAAAAGAAATTTCAGGACATAGAATTTTCTAACCCGTTTCAGTTAAGCGCTAACATGATTAAATATGAGCATTTAATAAAAAAAGAAGAACAAATGAAAAACTCTAGCAAAGGAACCTATTATAGAGACCCAAATTTTGATGTTCATGCCATCAATGACGAATATTATGATCAGATGAAAATATGTTTGGTCGAATTGATTAAAGGAGATGCATATTCTTGTCCTATAATGGCTAAATTTAGAATATCGGGTAAGAATGAGTCTATAAAATGCGAAAACAAAAAGGTTAGGATATTATCATTTGATGTGACCAAAGCTGACCTTATATTCGATAAATTGTATAAGGATAAACAAATAAAATTGAGCGACAAGCATAAATTGATAGAACCTGCACAAGTTAAGGGTAAAAAATATTATAAATGGAATAATGCATGGTGACATATGACTAATAATTGTCTAGTTATTCGTCATTTGTTATAGGATGCTATTGAGTCAGGATGAATCACATTTGAAGCCAAGAAGAAAATGGCTGAAAATCTTTTCCTACAGTCACTTGGGGTGAATATGGTGACAAGTAGTTTCAAAAATAAATTGCTAAAATTCAAGTTGGTTGTAGATGATAGAGAAGAAGATTTTGAGTCACATCCCAATATTTTTGAACGTATCAAATAAAAGAGGTATAGAAAAGACGAAGGTATTTTGTGTGCTAGATGTAAGGGAGAAGTGAATGAAAATATGGAAAGACCAGGAACATGGCGATATCATCATCGTCCTAATATTATTCCAAATTTTCGGCTTGGTGGAGGACGGGGTATGTCATTCCATGGGAAACCGCTTTTTGAGAGACAGTTCATACTGATAAACAATGGGAGAATATTCAAGCCGCAACCTCGCCAACCAAATGTATGGCATTCGTTCCAGTATAATGCAGGAAGAGCCGTACCCTTTAACGAAATGACCAAAACCCAACAAAGGTGTTTTCAATAGAACTATGGATAAATGATAAGGCAACAACATGGATCGTCACGTCCTAAGGCACCTAAATTGCTTGAGGTGGCTAACAAAAATGTTCTTAAAGATAATAAAGTGGTTAGTATGGGCGAATCAATATAAGAGTTACCAGAAAGTTGTTCTGATAAATCAAAATTTGAGTGTGGAAAGAAAGATAAAGAAGATCCAGGGCGACCCCTCACTATTCAATTTGATACACTACCTCATGTTATGGCTAATAATTATTTACTAGCCAATGAATTCAAAAGTAAAGAAAATGAAGAGGGAGAAATTGAAGATAATGAGGAAGAAGCGTATGTGCTGAAATGTGAAGAAGGTCAAACATCTTATGAGGTATATGATGAAGAAGAGGACGACGGTATAACTAACATTGAAGAGGAAATTGACGTAGAAGCAAAGAGAAAAAGAAGAGGAGTGTCGCACAATAATTTATTGAAGCAACTGTATCAGGAAGGTGTCCGCGAAGTGGATTTGTTGGACAAACTATCTGGGCATTCTTTTGACTACTATGTATTATATGGGACACTCAAGAGAAATGTGAGATTGCCTCGCTCTGAGAAATATGGGTCACCTCCAAAAATATTACATTCCCATATGGGTTGGATAACCGAAGAAGAAGCATTAGAAGAAGTAAGGAGGAAATCCAAGAAGCAGAAACTCAGTGTGAAATATTGTACGTAGACTAATTACAAGGAAATAATTCAACAGAGGATAAATAGGAAGTGAAAATAGATGTAGCTGAAAAGGTCATCTTTAAGAGACCAACTATGAAATTAACCAAACACTTGAGGCCATTGTACGTGAAGGCCTTAGTCAATGGTATACATGTGGCAAAAGTACTCATCGACAATAGAGTAGCCATAAATACCATCCCGTCCAGAATGATGAGAAAATTTGCAAAGACAGAAAGAGATATGATCCCAATATAAGTTATTCTCAGNGAAAATGAGAAGGAAGAAATGGAAGATAATGAGGAAGAAGTGTGTGTGCTGGAATGTGAAGAAGGCCAAACATCTCGGGAGGTACACAATGAAGAAGAGGACAATGACATGACTGACATTGAGGAGAAATTGACTTAGAAGCACAGAGAAGAAGAAGAAGAGGAGCGTCGTACAACACTTTATTCAAGCAATTGCATCAAGAAGGTGTCTGCGAGCTGAATTTGTTAGGCGAACCATCTGAGTGTTCTTTTGACTACTATATATTATGTGTCCGCCCAAGAGAAGGGTGAGAGTGCCTCGCTCTGAGAAATATGAGTCACCTCTAAAAATATTACCTCACTTATAGATTGGACAACCGAAGAAGAAACATTAGAAGAAAATAAGGAAGAAATCCAGAAAGCAGAAACTCAATGTGAAATATTGCACGTCGACTTGTTACAAGGAAACAATCCAATGGAGGATAAACAGGAAATGGAAATATATATTCAGCTAAAAAGGTCATTTTTAAGAGACCAACTATGAAGTTAACCAAACACTTGAGGTCATCATACGTGAAGGTCTTAGTCAATGGTATACATGAAGCAAAAGTGCTCATCGACAATAGAGCAACCATAAATACCATCACGTCCGGAATAATGAGAAAATTTGCAAAGACAGAAAGCGATATGATCCCAACAGAAGTTATTCTCACAAGTTTCAATGGGGAAGCAACTTCAACTAAATGGATGATGCTACTGGACATAACTGTGGGACCTACTATTAGGACCACATTCTTCTTTGTGTTAGATGGTCATACTAGTTACAATGTGCAACTAGGAAGAGATTGGATTCACGGGAGTCGGTTCATACCTGCATCACTACACCAATGCTTGGTTTTTTGGAACGACAAAGGAAAAGCGGAAGTGGTGCAAGTAGACCACAAACCTTTTGTCGCAGAAGTAAATTCAATAGAAATGTTCATGTACGAAAGAAATTTTGGACCTGTTAGGGTAGTTCAAGATGGGAAAGAGACTCAAATTGTCGCACAGAGTGAAGAACCATTTTCAGTGGATGCACATACTGAAATGTTGAATCAAATAAGGCCAATCATAGTGGCCCTTGAAGAGCCAATAATTGGCAAAAGGATAATCAAAGAACTCTAATGAGTTGTTAGCAATAAGAAAATATGGTCGATATTCATGCCTTCAAAGTTAAATTAATGGCTTTCAATGAGGAATGTAATGAGAAGATAAAAGAAGAAGCAACACTAAAGACGTTGAGAAACAAGTTAGTAGTGTTCGAATTGGAGCAGAATATTGGAAGAGAAGTCAACAAAATAGATTGCTTAGAAGATGGAGTACTTGCAACGAACATAGACGATGAGGTAATGAGGATCACAAAGCATGGGCATGCTCAAGCACAAGACTTTTGATAAAAGTGAACATTGGCGACGAAGGGGAAGACTGCCCAACATTTGTCAGTCAGATGCTTAGTCAAGAGGTAAGTAACAAATTAATATCCTTATTAAAGGAATATAAGGATTGTTTTATTTGGTAATATGAACACATTCCTGGTTTAGATAAAATTTTGGTAAAACATAGGTTACCAACTAAGCCAAATTTTAAACCTCATAAACAATATCCTAGACGTTTTGCCCCTAATGTATTTCCCGAGGTAAAGAAAGAAATAGCGCGATTATTAAAGGCGGGGTTTTATTAGGACAGCCAGATATGTTGAAAGGTTATCTAATATCGTACCGATGTTAAAAAAGAATGGTAATATTAGGGTGTACATAGATTTTAGAAATTTAAACTTAGTGATGCCCAAAGATGAATATCCAATACCTACAGTGGATTCTTCAGTAGATTCAACTGCCGGACATGTAATGTACTCTTTTATGGGTGAATATTTAAGATATAACCAAATTTACATAGTTGAAGAAGATGCACATAAAACTGCCTTTAGGTACCCTGGGTCTTTAGGATGTTTTGAATTGATAGTTATGCATTTCAGCCTGAAAAATGCAGGAGCAACTTATCAAAGGGAAATGAACCTAATTTTGCACGACATGATAGATAANAAGATGTACATAAAACTGCCTTTACGTGCCCTACCTTTATGATGTTTTGAATGGATGGTTATGCCTTTCGGCCTGAAACATGAAGGGGAAACTTATCAAAAGGCAATGAACCTAATTTTTCACGACATGATAGGTAAATTTTTTGAAGTGTATGTAGATAACATAGTGGTCAAGTCTATTAAAGAGGAAGATCATATTGAACAATTAAAACGCTCATTTGAGCGAATGAGGTAATACAAACTAAAATTGAATCATTTGAAATGTGCATTTAGTGTTAATGCAGGGAATTTCTTTGATTTTTTAGTGCACAAAAGAGGAATTGAATTTGATAAAAATAAAGCGAAGGACATTTTTTAGGCCAAACCACCTGATACCCTAAATAGTCACGGAACTTTTCTAAAAGTTCCCATGAGGTCATCAAACTTCAAAAGGTCCCTAATTAGTCACTGAACTTTGTGAAAAGTTCCTAGGAAATCAATAAACTTCAAAACTTTCCTAAATAGTTACTGAACTTTGCCAAAAATTTATAAGAGGTCACCGAACTTTACAAATTTGGACGCCATACATAAATAGTTTAGTGACCCCTTAGGAATTTTTTGCAAAGTTGAGTGACTATTTAGGGAAGTTTTGGCAAAATTCAATAACTATTTAGGGAAGTTTTGAAGTTCGGTGACCTTCTAGGATTTTTTTGTAAAGTTCAGTGATTAATTAAGGAACTTTTGAAGTTCGGTGACCTCCTGGAATTTTTTGGAAAAGTTTAGTGACTATGTAGGGTATTAACCCACCTAATAATAAGAAAGAATTGCAAAGATTTCTATGCCAAGTAAAATTTTTGAGACTTTTTATTTCTAATTGTGCAGGGCGAACAAAAGATTTTTCGCCTATTTTAAAGTTGAAAAATCCGGAAGAATTCATCTGGAAGGAAGAATATCAAAAGACTTTCGATAGCCTGAAAACATATTTGTCAAGTCTACTAGTGTTAGTATCACCTATCCAAGGACGACCAATGAAGGTATACATATCGGCTGAACAAAAATATAGCCGGGATGGTCGCGCAGGAAAACCAATTTGGTGAAGAAATGACGATTTATTATTTGAGTAGACAGTAGATGTGAATGTAATTATTCTACTATTGAAAAGTTGTGTCTTGCTTTATATTTCACATGTACAAAACTAAGGACTTATTTACTATCTGTAACTATTTACTTAGTTTCTAAAGTAAATTTAGTTAAATATACGTTTTCTCGCCTTATTTTACAATAAAGGATAGGCATTTGGACTTTGGCATTATCAGAGTTTGAAATACAATATATGCCCCCAAAAGGTAGTTAAAAATCAAGTGTTGGCTAACTTTTTGGCCGATCATCCATGCCTTGACATGCCTAAAAAAATTGAATTGAAAATTAATTCATTTGAATTAAAACCTCGGATTTTATATTTTGACGAATCAAAAACTTTCAGAGGTGCAGGGGTAGGAATAGTTTTAATAAATCCACTAGGGATTTATTATAAGTTTGCTTTTACTTTGGACATAATGTGTACCAATAAGCAAACTGAATACGAAACATCGATCGTAGGTTTAAAGCTGTTAATAGAGTTAAGAATAAAGAATGTAATTATTAGGGGCGATTCTCAATTAGTAATCTACCAATTGATTGGTGATTTTAAATGCTAAAATGATTTTGTCATAAGTCAATATGAAATCGCCCAAGAATTATTGGAAGAATTTGATCAAGTTGAGCTTCAATACGTTAACAAGATGTACAATGATTTAGCAAGTGAATTAGCCCAAATGGCTTCGGGTTATTCGATGGTGCTAAATTTGGAATCCACTTGTGAATATAGAGTAATATTGTCTGTAATACAATGGAGGGCGAGAAAGAGTGATATTCATTGCATACAAAATAGAGATGCAATAGATTGGATGGCAGAAATAAAAAAATTATTGAAAGAATCCGACAAAGATAGTAATAGGAAAATGAAGTTACGCTCATTAAATTACATACTAATAGATGATGAGTTGTTCAAGAAATGCTCAGATTATGTGTTATTGAATGTGCGAGTTTGCAAGAGGCCAAAACAATTATGGCTGAAGTACATGAAGGAATATATGAAGCACATCAGGCTGGCCAGAGAATGAGGTGGTTAATTGTTAGGAGTGGATACTTTTGCCTAAAATGGGAGAATCGTGCGTTCAGTACGCAAAGAGTTATTTAGCATGCCAAAAGCATGATCTAATACAAAAAGTACCAACAAGAGAAATGACATCCATTATTAAACCTTAGCCGTTTAAATGTTGGGCGATAGATTTGATAGGGAAGATTTATTCCCCGTCGTCCAAGCAACATATGTTTATAATAGTTGCAACAGATTTCTTCACTAAATGGGTAGAAGCAATACATTCAAAAGAGATTTATCAGAAAAATATTATAGACTTTATACGTGACCACATTATTTATAGATTTGAGATACCACAAACTTTAATGATGGATCACGGAACTTCTTTAAATAAAGATCAAGTGAAGGAATTCTTGAGCGAGTTTGGAATTAAGTTAGTAAACTCCACACCTTATTACGCTCAATCTAATGGACATGTGGAATCTTTTAATAAGATTCTAAAAATATTATAAGGAAAATGATAAATGAAAATGCCAGAAATTGGCATGAATGTTTAAGTAAAGTTTTATGGGCTTATAGGACGTTACCACATTCAAGTACCAAAGTAATTCCTTTTCAACTTACTTATGGACAAGAGACTGTGTTAGCTATGAAAATCAATATGCAGGCGATTAGAGTAGGCTTACAAAATAACTTAAGTGATGGCGAGTATGCAGAATCACTAGCCAAAAATTTATTGGAATTGGATGAGTTAAGGTTGGACGTCCTAGATAGATTGCAGGTTTAAAAATAGAAAATAGCTAAGTTCTATAATAAAAAAGTTATAGCAACGTCTTTTAGCTTGTGCAATTTGATTTGAAAAATGATAATCCCTTTGGATAGTAAAGATCCAAAGTATGGTAAATTATCACCCAATTGGGAATGATCACATAAAGTAAAAAGAGTATTGTCTAATGGAGCTTACCATTTGGAAGATTTAGATGACATGAAGCATATGAGGTTATTAATGGTAAATACTTAAAGAAATATGTTCCTTCCATATGGGAAGGTGAACAAATAGAAGAAAATGACATGCATAAGTAAAGTCAAGATGATGAGCGCATGACATATAGTTAAATAAAATAAAATGAGTTGGACGATTATGTTCTAATAAAATA
>CAIGRB010068289.1:0-35684 GCA_903798255.1 Fraxinus quadrangulata
TTAGGAATCTTTGGATCTGTGCTTATACATACAATTGCTAGATGACCATTCAACAAAGCTTCAAATTCATGGATGGAGTGTTGTAAAAATTTCAAAGAGAGGAGAGATGCTTTCATTATAATATTAGCGATATTTTATGGATTAATTTCATATCTTTCTTAATAAGGATATTTTAAGTATATTAATTCTATTTCAGATGATATGCGATTCAAAAATTGGATAAGGGATGGATGTGATACTCCAAAGTAGAAATCGAAAAAAGTTATATTTTTGAAAGTCGAAAGGATGTCTTTGATATTTTCACAAAGCTAAATGAGGTATATGATATTGTGGCAATTTCAAAACAAAAAAAGTAAAAAGTAAAAAAGGGGAACAAATGTGTACCCAAATTCGATAGAGACTAGGATTAGAAGTACAGCAGAGCATACACCAGTCCTAGTATCCATACACCAAATACTATTGGCATTAAACAAGAAAATTTGGGCTACATAACAATATTTCTTCTCAAACACACAACACACGCAAAACTCCCTCTCAATACACGAATCTCTATCGCTAATCTCCGCTATCTGTATAAGCGCACAAGAAATCGATTCTTTGCCACTTAGCATAGAAAAGAGACCAAGATTTATGAAATACAGGACAGTTGGCGTTCTTATTCTCTCTCATTCTCCATAAATTTCGACAAACAACTCATTCATAGGCGGCGAGGTCGAGGGCGAGAACTGGGGTTTTTTTTTTTGGTGTGCGGAAAACTGGAAGGGTATTGTTTTAATATTTAATGCTATTCTGAAAATTCGGGGTCAGTCTGTTTTTTAATTGTTAAGATATACTGGACCGTTTCCGAGTTTTTGGTAATTTTCTGTGTTACTAACTGTTTGAACGTGAGGATTTTTCTGGGATTTTGGAATATTTTGTTGTTATCGGATGGTTTGGGTCTAGGATTTGATTACCTCTCCGTTTTTATATATGGACACGAGCGTTTATTGAAGGATTGCGTTGTCTTGGGAAGATTTATGCATGGAGTAGGGTAATTTACGGCTTTCTGTTGAAATTTTTCGATAGTGTGACTCAATACTGTTCTTGGTGCGTGTTTTCTTGGTCAGTGAGGCCGTGAGAAGCCCTTGTTGATATTGTTTCCGGGAATTGAAAACTGCAGAAGTTTTGTTTTGTCAGTATATATAAATTCAGAGAGTGAGAAAAAGAAACAAAACACCAGTTTCCCTGTATGTATAGAACAAGTCAGATTATTTTATTCGTACGTGGGCTTTTTTGGAGGAATTTATTTGGGGGTTCTATGGATATGGTTAATGCAACACTAGCCACTGAGTTTTGAAACAGCGCAGTAAGGGCTTTGACCTAAAGGATAAAGGGATTAGTGCATAGGAAATTTCAGATTAGGATGAAATTTTGGATTGACTTTTTGAAAAAAAGCATTCAATTTTGTCTGGGAGGGGAGACTTGGCGGTTATCAATCGGCACAGTGCTGTGGATACACAATCATTAAGTAGAAGAAGACAAGTAGATACCCGATCATTAAGTAGAAGAAGACAAGTGATTATCTTTCCCATTATGCTTTGCATACTATAATGTTTGGCATTGGTTATGGAAAGAAGTGAACCCACATTAGTACCAGAATGGCTGAAAAACAGTGGAAGTCTGGTGGGTAGTGGCACTGCATCACATTCAGGTAAACATTATCATCTTTTTGAAACAAACATCTTATATTGGATATATCCTAGTTCGTAGACTTGAACTATTTTTAACGTGTTTTTGTTGTTTTAGATGATCATTCTGCTCCAAAACTAGCAAGAATTAAGTCATTTGTGGCGAGCAATGGTCATGATTTAGGGCGACCATCTGGTGCAGACAGAACTACATCATCTTTCCGTTGGAGTTCCAGTAGTAATGGTTCTGGTCACTTGAGGTCCTATAGTAGTTTCGCTAGGAATCACCGCGATAGGGAATGGGAGGACACGAATGGTTCTCGTGATAAAGAAAAGTCAGTTTTGGGGGACCGTAAACACCAGTACATTTCAGATCCATTGGGGGGCAACATTTTGTCTAGTAAATTTGAGCAGTACAGTTTGAGGCACTCACAGTCGATTTCCGGGAAACTTGGTGAGTCACGGCCAAAGAAAGTTGTGACTGATTTGAGCAATAACTGTGGAAACAACAGCAATGGTCTGCTTACTAAGGGCAGTCCTATTAGCAGTGTCAACAAAGCCTCTTTTGAGAGAGATTTTCCATCCTTGGGAGCGGAAGAACGCCTGGCCACTCCAGAGGTTGGAAGGATTCCGTCTCCTGGCTTCAGTACTAGTATTCGGAACTTACCCATTGGTACCTCAGCCATGATAGGTGGTGAAAAATGGACGTCGGCTTTGGCGGAAGTACCCATTTTAACTGGAAGACTAGCTACCCCTTCAAGTTCTGCCCCTATGACTTCTGGCTCGACCACTGGTCTTAATATGGCCGCAACTGTGGCTCAGGGTCCTGCTCGTGCTCAGGCTATGCCTCAGGTAGGTTCAGTTTTTCCTTATTTCGGGTGATAATATTGAAAGCGGTGCTAACGGTTCTTTTTTGTTTTCTTGTAGTTGTCTGCTGGAACTCAGAGACTTGAAGAACTGGCGATAAAACAATCTAGGCAATTGATTCCGGTAACGCCGTCCATGCTGAAACCCTTGGTAAGAGTGAACTACCTACCTTTGCTTTGAAATTCAATATGCATCCTATATGAATTATATGCCTCAATGATATCAGCGTAAGTTAGTATTCTACTTTAGTTATTCTTTTTAGGTATATCATTGAATAGCTTTCCCAATTTTTTAATTCTGCTTCAATAATTTTTGAATTGAATTTTCCTTCTTGTGGACTGTTTAGGATTTTTAATTTTAGATGCTGGTTGAAAAGTTCAATAGCGTTAGATATAGGTTGAGACTGGTTCATGTTTCGCAAGTGTGACAATTTGTTTGTATTGATATTGATTATGATAAATCACATATCCAGCGATTTAAACTTGAAAGCTTACTCAATTTGTTCGTGAGCGACTTGGAAATAGTTATTAAATCAGGACGGTTTAGTCTTGGAGACTCAAAAGGATTTGCTTCAGGAGAGATGTAAAATACATTAATCAGAGAAAGAAATGTGTCTAGGCACCAGGGAAAATGCGGTTGCCATGGTATCTCCTGGATTTTCTCCATCGGTGTTAATATTTTTAAATGGTAGTAAATTTCGTGACATAAATATAAGAGATAGGGTGAATCGAACATCTGTTTGTGTAGTTCTTCGTCTGAGATAAATGGAGAACTGCTGGAGGACCTATGTTATCTTCCGAAGAAAATAGTTATTCCATTAGATGATGTTAGAAATAGCAGTTATCGTCGATCAGTAAACATCCCAGCCAAAACCAACACTGCTACCTTTTCAACTTTCTCCTTCATATTGGTAGTGGTTCAACCAAATTTTGCATAAGTTAACCAGATTAGTATATTACAATCACTTATTCTTGAAATTGTTTCTCAATATTGATATTGCCTAATTGCGGGAACATTTTTACCATTTCAAGAAAGGCATAAGCAAAGAGGAATCTATCCCTATTAATCTTTGTCTTCTTATATATGCACTTTCTAGTTTCTAGAGAAAGGATCTGCTAGATAGAGAAACAGAAAATAGGGTTCTTGTGTCAAGGTGTGGGGTACCAGGGTTTTTTCTTCATTCATTTTCTTCACTCTTTTCATTTTTTGTGTAGGGGTATTATGTTTGCTTTTTGTCATTTTTATTGGTGAAAGTTAGCCAACGGAAATAGTATTTTGATGAGGATGAGATGGTAAAACAAGTGATTTTTTATAATTGAAAAGTAGGAATAAATTTTGGACTGCAGGACTAATGTCTAGAATTTGAACATTGTTTTCATACTTGATTAAGGCAATTTTTTTTTGTAGAAGGTTGTCTTCTGTCTTGTCTTTTTCTGTATGTGCTATTTGTTTGAGGAATATACTTGCCTTAATTATTTCTCTCCTTTTATTCCCTTTCATTTTAAAACTTAACCTTTTAAATAAGGATCTTGCTTTAAGAATAGATTTCTGCTGACAACAACTTTCATTGGTTTGATTGCCAAAACGCATTTAAATAACATACAGAGGAAAAGTAATTTATGATTTCCTTAACTTTTAGGATTGTTATCATTATTGATTTCTCATTTTTAATATGTGGCATTTGATTTAATGTGAGCAGATCACTTTCAGAAAACTGAAGGTCCAAATGATTAGGGAATTTTTGTCTTGATGTTTAATTAGATTAACTTCTGATGGCATTTTTTACAGCAACCATGTAAAGGTTGTTATTCTGTATTTCGTCGTTTCTCAATCAAATTAGTTTTGGGTTGTGATTAATAGAACTGGAAGTATTGTAAGATGTACCAGCCGCTCAACAAAGATGTAGTCATTGGGTCTGGAGAGTCGCACGTGAATAATGTAGATTGATACGAAATCTGATTCAAACCCAAATACAGTACCTTTGGGTGCATATGACCTGTATTGAACGATTCTTTTAATTAATAAATCTGATCGTTACTTTGAATATTGAATTCAACGGAATCAAGTAGGATAGGATATTCTTAAGTCTTTTGGGGGTGGGAAGTTTTGGATAACTTTTGACGACAGCAAAGGAGAATTTGAGAGCAAAGGGGAAGCCAGTGGGACAATAGGGAACAACTAGTTTGGTGACAGCATATGAGTGATTGTGTCTTAAATACCAATTTTCCTCAAAATCTTTAGTGTCGAAGGCAGAAAATGATTATTATTTAGTTAAATCCAAACTACGATTTAATGTGTGCATATGGAATATTTATTAACTTTAAGGAACTTCATCTCAACTTAACACAATCCAATATTTTGCATAGCCGAATCTTTATTTTAAGCTTGCAACTGTCTCCATCACACTCTAATGACGTCAATTCAGTTCTACTTTTAAGTACTCTAATGTTCGTATATCTGAATTTTTTTTTTTTTTTGATACGTTAATTTCTTGAAGTTACATCTCTTCAAAGTAGCTATTGAATATCCAGGCATTGGAGTGTTGTTTTCTCTTCTTTTTCATGAAACTAATTATTAATTGCTATCAGAAATTGATTTTTTGACCCATTGAAATAATGTGTAGAAAGCTATATTTTTTCAGAAATCCACCAGGGCAGACGTGAGAAAGCTTATGCTTTATGCGCTTTTGAGGCCATTCTGCATAATATGAATGGACAACTTATTATCTTGTGCATTTTGTTTTTGATAAATTTGAAGATATGATTAATCATGTTGAACTTTTCTCTCAGGTCTTGACTTCTTCAGATAAACAAAAAACTAAGGGGGGTCAGCTGCAGCATCCGATTTCGCCTTCACTTTCTGCTAGTCACTCTCCTCGTGGTGGGCTTGTGAAGTCTGATGTTTCAAAGACAAGTAATGTGGGAAAGCTCCATGTTCTTAAGCCAGTGCGAGAGAGGAATGCTGTCTCTTCTACTGCAAAGGATAACCTGAGCCCAACAAGCGGTAGCAAATTAGTAAATTCCTCCTTTTGTATGGCTTCATCAGCTCCTGCAGCTGCTCCCGTTATGGGCCCAACAAACAACTCATTCATTCCTAGTGCGCACATGCCTGTATTGACTGTGCTGGAGAAGCGAACTACTCCTCAAGCTCAAAGTCGAAATGATTTTTTCAAACTTATGAGGAAGAAATCCATGGCAAATTCCTCTTCCATTCCTGTTCAATCTATGGCAAACTCCCTGTCTGTTTCAGATCATGGTACTTCTCTGTCACCACCTGCTACAGATAATGTTGGTGAATTAGAGGTCACTGCTACAAGTACTTTTAATGCTGGTGATACGCTATCCTGCGTAAGCCTGAGTGAGGGCCATTTGACTGACAAGAATGGTGACCTCACTTGCAATGACGATGCTTGTGAAGGGCAGAAATATGTCAGTAACGGAAAGAAACATCAAGGTTCTGATCCTATTTCAGAGGAGGAGGCTGCCTTTTTGCGCTCCATGGGCTGGGAGGAAAATGCTGATGAGGGTGGTCTTACTGAAGAAGAAATCAGTGCTTTCTACAGGGATGTAATGAAGGTAAGAGACGGTGCGTATTTGTTTCTGGTTAATAAATTTATTTGCATCCCGTGCTTCTTGCTGCAAAATTAAATGTATCTTGTGCTATTGTGCAGCACATTAATTCAAAGCCATCACTGAAAATACTGCTACAAGTACAGCCCAAGTTTTTATTGCCCTTAGAATCACAAATTGGGAGCATCGGTGGCATTTCTTCTGGATTGAGATCATCTGAAACTAAGCTTGAATCTTGATAATTTTCTGACTGGGTTAGCCTGGCATGGAGTGTTTTTACATTATCTTGTTACTAAGTTACTTCAATTGACACCGAGTTCTGTAGCTATGTTGGGTGTTAAAAGACGGGGAAGGCTGGTTTTATATTTTTACTGTTGAATGGAAGAGGAGTAGGGATAAGTAACAGATGGTCCAGTCCCAATTATGTCTTCTGATTACTGTTGCCTTCTGAACAGGGTCTAGAGTTTTCCGAAGTTCAAAAGTTTGAGCATGTAATAGGCTTTTCTCATTCTGCTCAAAGATGTTGCGTATATGTGAATGTCTGGGTTTTTGAATAGGGGGATCTGTCAAACTACCGGTTATGGTCTTTTTTAGTCTATGAAAGAAAGAAAATTAAGAATTTATTATCTTTTGTTTTTGTTCTTCCGAATTTACCCTGGGCTATAGAATATCAAGGCAGAGTCGGCCGTGATTTGAGTTTTCAAATTGTTTTGTGGGATATGTGGAGAATATTAGTATCGTGTGATAGTTTACAACTATTGGTCACACTCAAGTAGATAGGGACCAACGAATGCTCTCTTGAAGAATATGTATACATGTGCTAATTTTAGCTTTGGAGGGACTCTCTTGAGTGACTGTAGGTAGCTAGCTGCATTCCCTGCTCACTTGGTCAGTGGATATCGCTCTCTCCTGGAGGTTGGCTCTCTCATAGATCTTTCCATTTTCAGGAAGATGCTCGGCCGATCTGATATAGTATCAAGGTGATTTTGTTTCCATTCCTAGGGAAATGTAGCGTCGAGAAATTTTTCTTTGGCTTTAGAATTGGAAGGACTATGCTACATGTACATAAAATGTTGACACATTTGTTTATACCTATGCGAGTTGACAGATTTTGGTACATTGATTTTAACAACACATTTTTCAATCAACTGTTAGATTTTTGACATATAGGGGTGTCAATCAAAGTGTACACTTTGTGAGTACAAGTTGTTTAATTCATTCCGAATTAATCTATACAAATAACACATAGTGCATTTTTACTATTTCTGATTGTAGATTACATGGTTTATTTGCTGTTGAAAGAGAATTGTCTAAGTAGAAGACTCTAGTCCATTATTGCTTACTAGGGTGGGACCATAATTGACTCCAATCGTGTCGTTAGGGACCGTTGCATTTAAATTCTGGAACTCCTAGAATGGGAACGGCTGTCCAATTACGACCTTAGCTAGAATTAATAGGTTGAATGACCACTCTCCTTTATTTTGGGACCATTGCATTTATTGCTTGTTTGTCTTTCATTTTGGGAGAAGAAATAGAGTTTTAAATAGTAATTTTTTGGAGAATGTGTGATTGAAAAGTAAAGTAATTTTATTGGTTTGTATGTAGAATATTTTATTGAATGAATATGTGGTGGAAATTGTTTACTATAGCAAACAATGTTTGATAAAATGGATGATAAATAGTGGCTTAATTTAAACTTTCTATTCAAGAGATAAAAAGAAAATTAATAAATTAATTAAATTTCGATTATTCGATATAATATTTGCATTATTAGTGATTAGAGGTGAAAGTGGCGAATTTTCACCAAATTGTTTGATGTTTCACACAATATGTGACGAATATTGCAGTTAAATAATATAACAAAATAAAATTCAAAAATTAGCTAGTAAATAATTAGAGTGAGATGGTACTTTATTATAACAAAATTATTTTTTTGTTAATTCATAATTAGAAAGTCTATATGAAAGAAATGGGATTTTACTAATTAAATAAATTCCAGATCTGTTTTTTCTTGAAAATCCAAGTAATTAAAAAAAAAAATATTAACATACTTTTTAAACATTCAAATCCTCGAGTTTTACAACAGTAGTCAAATCCTCACACGTGGAACTTTCTGATAAGAAATAAAATTATATATCAAAATCCCGAAGATCAAATTTGTATAACAAATACACTCACAATCATCTACAATTACTCATCTTCCAATCTGTCAACAAAAATACTTCAAAATTCAAATCCAAAATCTATCATGGGTAATGCCCGTGATTTTGGATGAAACGAAAAGACATATATAGTAGAATTGTATCCATAGAAAATGACCTTTTCCCTCGTCTGGCTCAGGAAAATTTTCGGGCTTACCGGGATAGTCCCCATATTATATTACGTTGTAGTACTAGGCCTGACTGCAGTTGTCCCCATCACCAGAAGAATGAGTTTTTGGGTTTCTTCATTCAGCAAACCTAAACTTAGGAACTGATGCAATTTCACTACTAATGTTATTATTTCCTTCACCTTTGGAGAGCGTTCTTCAACTAGTTTATGGCCAGGAAAAAGATGGTCAAAAAGAATATTTCCATTCAAAGAATAGCCCAAATTTTCCAGTGAAGATCAAGAACTACTCCCTTTGAACTTTGAAGGATCAATATTAGGGTTTATGCTTCTTAGGTTTGGAACATATGGAAAAGGTGGATATATCATATGAGGGCTGTTGTAATATGGGAAATTTGATTGGTTTAAGGTTGTTATTTCATTACACATGTAGCAGGCTGCTGTTGCACCTACTGGAAGTGGATGATTGTGCGTTCCTTCATATGTTGTGATCAGTATTGACTTGTCCTCCAAACACCTTTGCACCTAATATATTACATAATATCAGTTTCGTCCCGATTTTGATTTTTCTGATCGACCTGGCCAATCCGATCCTGTACAGCTTAGACTAAAGTTGTAAATATGTACCTGCTTTCTGACTGGGCAACCAGGAACCACCGTGCAACGATAGTAGGCTCGAGGGCAAGGATTTGCTTTAGCAATCTTCTGTCCATATTTTCGCCATTGGCATCCATCGTCCATCTATTAAAATGTACACATTTCTTGAAAAAAAAGAAAAAGTCATCTAGTATTATATGAAATTAACTAGACAATGAACTTAAACTCACAGTGGCAGCTTCACATCTGGCCCTGACAGAAATTCTAGCTCTTTTGTTTGGCGGAGGAGTAATTCCAGGCAAGTTATTACTGCCTTGAACTGGTGCAGATCCTGTTGTACCTTCTATATTCTCCTTCCTCGTGTTGTCTTCCTCTAATTTCTTCGAACAGGTTCGCAGTGTCAAAGATAACCCTAATTCTTCACTTTCTTTTGTACCATCTTCTTCTGATGCTGATGACAGCACCCTTTGATTCTTGATATGATCAAACATCTTTGTACTTTCTTTTGGCTCTTGACTCGGGTCATGATCGTCGCCTTTGAGAATAGAGAATTTCTTTTTCGGATCCTAAATCGAATCAGCAGTATAAGCGATTTATAGACAACAGAACAGAAGATCAAAATTTTAGTTAATTAATTTACCTTGTTTTGTTGGATGATAGCAAATCTTGTTTGAAGATCATAATAATCTTTCATAATTTGTTCTACAGCTTTGCTTAGTATCTTGTTCTCCTCCTTCATATGATTCATCTGCATCTGTAGGATTGATATCTGATAGAATTTTAGATAAAAAGTTAAAATTAGCTCATGCAAATTTGATTATATAAACTGAAAAAAATTAATTAAAATCAATTTTTTTTTACAAAATTCTAATAATTTATACCTCTTCAGTAATCTTAAAGTTTTCGGGCTGGAAATTTTCCCTTCGAGCTTCTACTTCTTCGACTTGATATTTCTTGGATTGCGGCTTTTCGTCAAGTTTAAGGGATAGATCAATTTCCATCTTATTGCTTTCTTCTTTGCTCCCCATAGAAATTAAATTACAACACTCACGCACACTAATCTCTTTCTCTCTTAGTGCTGGCACCGTAGTCAATTCCTTCGTTTCAAGGAAGTGTATAATTAGACATACAAAGACGCGTCTAATTTTTGACTTTAATTAGCCTCCAAGCTGACAAGAATAATGTGACAATAGCATTAATGAATATAATCTCTTTATATTTTTGGTAATTAGTGAAATGACAAAAGTGCCCCTTTGCCGTCGTGTAATTCTTCGTGCACGTTTTGTGATAGAGAAATATACACCGTCGCGCAACATTTATATCATACAGACGATACAAGTAGAAAAAAAAAAAAACAATGTTAAGCTCCTATTTGGTTATGTTAAAAATCAAAATTTTAGTAGATTTTGATAAAAGTTGATAAAATATATGATTAAAATCTATTGCTGACTTTGATTTAGGTTTTTATTAACTCTTTTAGTTAAACCAAATAGGATGACTCAAAAACTCACATGAAAAATAATATGATTTTATATAGCTTCTATTTGGCTCCTATTTCTAAATTATTATTATTATTAATATATATTCACTTTAGTCAAATATTTCATTAATTTTTATTAAAATTTTTAATTTTTCAAACAGAGGCATGTACTTGAAAATAGTAAAGTTGACTATGGTAAAGCAAAATTTCGTGGCTTATTTTAAAGAATTTAAAAAGGATAAAACCATTTTGTCAATAGGATTTGACATAATTGCATGCAACAGTAGATAATTGGATGAAAAATTTAATTGTATTTTAAACTGACCAATGATAGAATAACATTCGACATTATATCAACTTTTATGTCAATTTTGATGTTCATGTAGCATGATTCATTAAAAAATAAGATTAAATCTGACATTATTCTATCGTATAATACGAAAATCCAATAAACTGGAGCTTTGGGATCAAATCTGGAAAATTGTCAACTGAGAGACAGAATTCTAAACCCTTTACAGTTTCAATTGTTATTCTGTCATTGAATTTCTTATATTTTATTTATATATTTATTTACTTTTCCACCATCTCTCGTGTTAACTTTTATTTTTTGAAAGTTGTACTGATTAATTAATTTTGTGTTCATTCATTTCTTCAGGCTAGTTTAGTTTATTGAAGGGTTTCTTGGAAGCTGGCGTTGAAGAAAAAGCCTACGATCAATACATTGAGGTTGAAGATTGTTACGGTGCTTGCGCTCGCCGTGTGCACGTGTAAGAATACACGAATAACTTTTTCTTTTCGGTTTAATTTTTTTTTTTTTACAAAATTAGAGTCGACTAGCATATGCCTTTGTTGATTTTTATTTTATTTTATTTTTAATTTCTCACTCGACCTTCATGGCCATGACACACACATACTCGTAATATTTATATTATTTGGAATATTTATAATGTTATTCAAAGGTTAAGCTTTTAAATTTTATTGGTGAGATCCATCATCCATGGGATGATTTTTACAGGAGAAATATGCGCAGTTTTTGACTTGAATAAGAGCAAACGTCGCCTCATCAAAGTCTTTGTATTATATAAAATATCACATAAATGTAGTCGTGGAAATAGTTGGGATAACTCCTCCTCTCTCTCATCGCATGTAATTCGATAATAGTTATGTGTTAATAAAAACTAAAAAAAAAAGTGCATATAAGAGTCAAGTTTGTCTCCCTCCTCGACGAAATCGTAATTATATTATTTTTACAATCAAGAATTACACACACACGTATATATGTTTGTGGCATGTACGGGAGGGTTTTAAAAAATACAAGTTCGGCCCTAAAAACACCTACATGGAGGTGAATAAGTGTAATATGCGAAATAAAATCTTATTAACTAATTAGCAACAAGTCACCAATTAATTATCTCTAGATGATTAATTCTGCAGTCAATTTAATCCTAAATTTAAATATCACTGATCATACATTCATAATATAAATCAGTAAATGAACAATGGTATGATCACGGAGAAATCCAACTGGGAAAAACTACGGACACTTTGCTAGTCAGTCCACTATAAACGATTCAATAATTACAGTCTACTGGATTAGACGACGACATGTACTATCTGATCTCCTGACTGCAATTCGACAGCTCTCCTGAATTCTGTGTTCCCTGGCACCAATTCCAGATGCAATAATCAACACTTGCTTGGAACACCGCTATCTTACAGCAGCCCCTAACGTGGTAGAATCGCTTCCTGTAGATCACGAAGAACAACTCGTTCGTTACAGACTGGAACGCCGTCACCTTCTTCAATCTTCAGCACCTCTGACAAATATGTAAGAAGAAAGATTTTTGATATTTGGATTTAGATATGATGCTTTTCTCTCAAATGATCTCACACAAAATGAAGGTTGAAAATAATAATGTGGGGGATTCACTCTCTAGACTTTTTCTCTCAATAATCAACCTTCGAAAAAACGTGTAGGTGAGTTCTGATATTTATAGTTAGGTTAAGAAACGAATGCGTAGGGTAAAAAGCCTTGAAATCGCGAAATAAAAATTTTTGGGACTGCATTGTAGCTCGAGTGAGGGCTCGCGATAGTCGAGCGACACCTTGTCGCTCAATCGAAGGAGGGATGACAGTCTAGCGGTAATGTTTTTGTTTTTGTAACTTGAGTCAATTCTTGGCGACAGTTCAACGAACATCCACGCCGTTTTTCTTCTTATTCCAAACTTGAAACCCTAGACCTACTAACTGACTTTTGAACAAATTGCACATTACTCCTTGAACTTTTACAACCTATCCAATTAAGCCCTTTTGTCCACAAAATTTGCCAATTACATAAATCAACTAAAATCTAACAAACTCCCTCTTTGGCATTCTGTGACAAAACAATAATTTATGTCAATATAGTAATCAAATAAAAATTACAGACTCAAAAAATGACACAACCTACAACTAACAACTGTTTTGAACGAAAAACTACAGTACCTGTTTCCTGAAATAGATAACTCAAATACCAGTATAAAATATGTGGAAAACATGATCAATAATAATCACAGTGCAAACAATTCAATTGTAAGTATCATTTATGCAATTGTAACTTAGAAATCATATTTTTCAGTTTTATATCACAAGATAAACTAAGATATTGTATCAATGAAACCCAACATACCACGAAAACGCATTGATACTACTAAAGCATCAAACTTAATTTAGTAGAACTGAAATCAAAAGTTGTACATCAAGTAAATAGATAAAAATAAAACATATTCATCTTGTGAAAGTAATAATATCTACTCCCAATTAAAATATATACTCCCATTTTTTGTCACAAAATGTCAAGGGATATAAATATAAATACCAAAAATATGAATCTTCTGATATAGAAACAGATAGACAAAATATAAGTATTTATATCTCTCCCCAAAGACCAATCAATATAAATGCAAATGTAAATCTCATCATTTTTTTTAATGCTCCTCCTGTGTATATTGTCACATATAACTAAGGGATACACAAAACTTTTAGCATAAATATATAATCACTCAAAAATGCAGTCGCAAGCATGCATAAGTATAATCAATGTACAGTAAACATCCCCACATATATGACCCAAGTTAAGCATGGAGTATTTTGCGTAAGTAACTCATATATGTAAAGTGTCACTAATCTTTTGTAAGCAAGACTCTAAACCTTAATTCTGTGAGAAGGGACATGTAAAATATCACTCCTAATAAAGATATTTCTCTATTATGAAAGTCAAACCAAGTTTAGTACATTAGAACATATACATGAAAGCTCATTTTGTAGAGATCATTTCTTTTCTCCCTCTGATTTTGAACATATTTAACGTCTACACATTTCACATTTTTAAGCTCATTTTTTTTCATCATAAGTGCAAGCTCTTCATCATTAAGCGACTAAAATAACCCATGTAGCGAGCTTTATTTCGATTAACCCAAGTCAGTGACCATAGGCACCAGGTTATGGGAAATCCCGTGAGCTTAATTGTTCGAGTCAAATATGCTACGAATAAGAACATATGATATTGAGCATTTTCCTTTCTTTTTTTTAATAGGGGATAAACAGGAGATTATGTCTAATAAATAAGGTCAATTCATGTTCAAAGTCACCCTATTAACATGTGACTGTCATTCCAAATCTCATACACGCGATAGAATCTTACTAATAAGATCATAGTGTGTGTAGTGCAGATGGTATATGAAGAGACCTATACTAGATACTTCATACATAACCTAAGACAACAATGAAAAATATATTACAGCTCATCAATTAAATTCATACTTGATCACAACCAACAAAATCAAGTTTAATGTATATCGTGCTGTAAAACAGTTTTCTGCATAAAATATTTTTGTTTTTTTTTTAAATATTGAATCATAACAATAAATTTTTTTTTTTTATTTTCTCGTATAAAACATAAATGCACTAGGCACACAAAAAAAAAAAGGAAAATCAAATTCACATAAATAAAACAAAAAACAGAAAATAAAAATGCATGAGAACAAATATATGATAAAACATGATGCATGCATAACTTAATGTCACATAATGATAAAACACAAGCATGCATCAATAAAAATACCTAATCAGTTAGGTACGCAAATGCTCTTACCTTTAAGAGCCCTGTAATCTATTTCATAATTATTCAGATCACTTTTCTTCACCCAAACTTGCCTAGTGACAAGAATATTTTCGGTCATCCGTGTCATTATCTTGGTCAAACGACTCACCTGATTAGTAAGAAAGTCAATCTGACCAACAAACTCCTGATTTTTATTTCTATTTAAGTTCTTATCTCTATTTCTGTTCAGAAAATGATGAAACATGGGTCTTATGTGTTTTACCTCACCACAGTAAAAACGTGTAGGGATAAACCTAGGACCAAAGTTATGAGATCGTTGATATCTGTCTACTAAGCCTCTATCTAACAAATCCCTTAAGATTAAGGTTGACACATGTTTAGGTTGATCAGTAGTAGGGACCAACGTGGTCTTAAAAGTACTAGCATTATTTCCCTCAAAACCTAAACCTCTCTTATTTCCAGCCACCTTGCCCATTCCTAAAATATTGTCTAACTTTTCAAAACCACTAGAGAAGTCAAGTAGTTAAGAGTTAGAATGTTTTACGTCGATCAGAAGGGTCTTAACCTGTATGTCTAAGGTCTCTTTCTTAGTGGTCAACTAACTGAATCTCCTAGAGGACTTCTCAAGCTCATTTGTGATGTTCATAACCTGAGTCTCTAAAGTTTCATTCATGAATTTCACTTCACTCGTGATCGATGTAGATTCCTTAATGTACACTACTAACTTCTCTTTTTCCAATTCAAGTTCCTTATTCTTCGCACTCAATGCCTTTTTTTTTAGTAAAAATCTTAACATTCTCCTCATACATTTTATTATAAGCCTCTGGATATCTTCCTTATTTATGGGCTCTTCATCCGAATCATCACCACTACTTACGTTCTCGGCCTTCTCATTCTCCTTTTCAGATTCATTCCTAATTCTAGTAGTAAAGGCAATATACCTTCCACTTTCCCCGTGAGTGAATTTCTCACTTTGATTATCCGAATTAGACTCGTCATTAGTGAGAGTAGCATTCATAGCCTTCTCTTCACTTCTCCTACTACTAGGACACACTCTCTTCACATGGCCGAAACCTTTACAATTATGGCACCTCACAGATTTATATTTTCTCCTAGATTCACTAGGTCCAGCTTTGTATCTCTCTTGAGGGTTATTTTTCTTCCTAAACATTTTTTTGAAATTTTTTAGCCAAGTAAGCGAACTCCTCATTAACTGGTGAATCGGAATCAGAAGATTCGGTCCCGGTATTTGTTACAGATTTCATAACTAGAGATTTATTTTTAACATGATCGTCTAAGGTTAGCTCATACATCTGGAGGGATCCAATTAACTCCTCCATCTTAATGAANCGTCGATCAGAAGGGTCTTAACCTGTATGTCTAAGGTCTCTTTCTTAGTGGTCAACTAACTGAATCTCCTAGAGGACTTCTCAAGCTCATTTGTGATGTTCATAACCTGAGTCTCTAAAGTTTCATTCATGAATTTCACTTCACTCGTGATCGATGTAGATTCCTTAATGTACACTACTAACTTCTCTTTTTCCAATTCAAGTTCCTTATTCTTCGCACTCAATGCCTTTTTTTTTAGTAAAAATCTTAACATTCTCCTCATACATTTTATTATAAGCCTCTGGATATCTTCCTTATTTATGGGCTCTTCATCCGAATCATCACCACTACTTACGTTCTCGGCCTTCTCATTCTCCTTTTCAGATTCATTCCTAATTCTAGTAGTAAAGGCAATATACCTTCCACTTTCCCCGTGAGTGAATTTCTCACTTTGATTATCCGAATTAGACTCGTCATTAGTGAGAGTAGCATTCATAGCCTTCTCTTCACTTCTCCTACTACTAGGACACACTCTCTTCACATGGCCGAAACCTTTACAATTATGGCACCTCACAGATTTATATTTTCTCCTAGATTCACTAGGTCCAGCTTTGTATCTCTCTTGAGGGTTATTTTTCTTCCTAAACATTTTTTTGAAATTTTTTAGCCAAGTAAGCGAACTCCTCATTAACTGGTGAATCGGAATCAGAAGATTCGGTCCCGGTATTTGTTACAGATTTCATAACTAGAGATTTATTTTTAACATGATCGTCTAAGGTTAGCTCATACATCTGGAGGGATCCAATTAACTCCTCCATCTTAATGAAATATATATATTACTTTCTTCAATTGCAGTAACCTTAAGTCTAAACCCCTCGAGCAGTGATCTAAGGACTTTTCTAACAATTTTGGACTCGGGGATCCTTTCGCCTATATTGAAACTCGAATTGACTATATCATTAAGCTTAGTATAGAAGTCATCAAATGATTCATCAAACGCCATCCTTATCTCTTCAAACCTAGTGGTCAACATCTGCAGTTTAGATTTCTTAATAGTTTTAGTTCTCTCGTGTGTGATTTATAAAATATCAAAATTTCTTTAGCAATGTCACACTTCAATACATGCTTAAACTCTTCAGCAGACACAACCATGAATAGGGCATGAAGACTCTTACTGTTCCAATTACACTAATCCAAATTCGTTTTTGATCACAATAAAATATCAATGGGTATAGCTATACCATCAACAAGAGTTGTAGGCGGAGCCCACCCATTTTGAACACTTATCCAAATACGTTCATCAAAATCCTTAAGAAAAACTCTCATTCGAACTTTCCAATAGACATAATTGCTACCGTCGAAAAATGGATGTACGGACAAATAATGACTATCTAGACTTAACAAATAAGGGTAAGAAATCGATTTAAAACTCTGATACCAATTGAAAAACGCAAGTTCGACCCTAAAAATACTTAGAGGGTGATGAATATGTGTAATATGCGGATCATTATGTAGTATCAATGAAACCCTAGCCTCCTATTATTTTTCTTTATTTTTTTTTGATTGTTTAACACATGGCATGTCAAGCCTATCATCTTACGAGTAAAACTGTAAAATGAGAACACATTACATATGTATAAATGATTTTTAATGAGAAATAGACAAAATAAAAATTAGAATGTAAAATGAATGAGAAAAATAATAATTCATATTACCCTCCACCACCAACCACTGCCACCAACCACTGCATACGGAACACCTACCTTCGATTTCAAGGGACCATTTGATGCATATTATTGAGTAGACAATGTATTTTAAATAGTGATTTGATACAAAATATGTGGTTAAAAAATAAAAAAATATTTTGGATTTGCGTGTAATATTATTTTATTGAAGAAGTGTGATTGAAAATGAGTTTTAAAAATGATTGTTTTAAGAATGTTGATCAAACAGGGTGCAAATCGAACTCCACCATTGATATATATTCGAAAAACGAAAGTTCGACCCTAACAACAACTAGAGGGGGGGTGAATAGGTGTAATATTCGGAATTAAAATCTTATTAACTAATTAGTAACAAATTACCAATTAATTATCTCTAAATGGTTAATCATGTAGTCAATTTAATCATATGTTTAAATACCACAAATCATACATTCATAATATAAAGCAGTAAACGAACAACGGTATGATCACGGAGAAACCCAACTGGGAAAAACTTTGGGCATTTTGCCAGTTAACCCACTATAAACGATTCTAGAATTACAGTCTACCAGACTAGACGATGACACATACTATTTGATCTCCTGACTACAATTCGACAGTGGTCCCGAATTCTTTGCTCTCCTTCGCCAATTCCATCTACAATAATCAACACTTTCCTTTAACTCTACTATCCTGCAACAACCCCTGATTTGGTAGAATCGCTTCCTGTAGATCACAAAGAACAACCCGTTCTTCACAAACTGAAACTCCAATCACCTTTCTAGATGTTCAGCACCTCTGAGAGATATGTAGAAAGTATGATTTTTGGTATTTCATTTTTGATCTGATGTTTCTATCTCAAAAGATTTCACACAAAATGAACGTTGAAAGTAATAATATGGGAGATTCACTCTCTAGACTTTTTCTCTCAATAATCAACCTTCAAAAAAATGTGTAGGTGAGTTATGATATTTATAGGTAGGTTAAGAAACTAATGGACCGAGTAAAAAGCCTTGAAATCGCGAAATAAAAATTTCTGGGACTGTATTGTAGCTCGAGCTAGAGTCCGCGACAGTCGAGCGGTAGCTTGTCGCTCGATCGAAGAAGGGGTGACAGTCTAGCGACAACGTTTCTGATTTTGTAGCTCGAGTCAACCCTTGATGACGGTCCAGCGAAAATTCGCACCATTTTCCTCCTTATTCCAAACTCGAAACCCTAGACCTATTAACTAACTTTTGAACAAAATGCACATTACTCCTTGAACTTTTACAACCTATCCAATTAAGTCATTTTGTCCACAGAATTTGCCGATTACATAAATCAACTAAAACCTAACAGGTTTCATATTAACTAATAGAACATTAGTGATTCAAGTTGAATTGGGCCATATCAGATCATGGTAAACTTTTCATGGGTTTCGGCCAAGCTTAGATTTTATTATGTGTCCGGAAAATTCGTTATTAGGGTGTGTTTGAGCCACATTATTTTGGAAGAATATATTTTAAAATAGTAGATTGATGGAGAATATATAGTTGAAAAAGAAGAAAATATTATTTATGTGATGAAAAATATTATTTTATTAAAAAATATATAGTTAAAAATAAATAAAAAAATGAGAATGAGAAAAATACTTGGCTCAAACAGTGGCTAAAGGTGCATTTTGACCCACATGTCTCATCTTCTTCTATATTAAGCCCCTGTTTGAAACCCATTTTTTTATCTCATTCTATTTCTCATTCTTCATTTTAACCACACATTCTATCAATAAAATAATATTACACATAAACCAAAAAATTCTCCTTACTTTTTAACCACACAATCTTATATCAATCACTATTTCAAAATTTTTTTCTTACCCAAAATGGGTGTCAAACAGGGGCTAAATATGCAAGTCAATTGACGTAAATAAGTCAAATTCCTTTTCACTTATTCCAACGTCTGCCTTCGCCTCTAATGAGGTATCATTGTCCAGGCTAGATAGGGTGGTGGCCGGAAATTTTTGATAGCTTGATCCTACCGAATTTTGAAATCAATATGTATAGTGTAAAAATTGTAACTAATTTAAACGTTTGAAATTCTTCACGTGCGATATGAAGTTGCGAGACAATAGTTTCTTTATTTACCTCCAACTTGACTCTTTTCATGTCTTCGAAGAGTTTGCTCTTCGTAACCGTGCTCTTTGCAAAGATTTCGCTTAGCACTTCTCTACTTTAAGAACAAATTTTTAATTTTGTTTATGTGCGGCTCTGTGTACTATACACTAATTCCTATTAATTACACCATTAATCCCCTATAAGACATGCGTACTTTTCCAATAACCATGATTTTGATCTTCACAATATTTGCACAGTTATAATAATTTTGTAAAATAAACTCTACATTATATCAGTAGATGCAAAGTTAAACAATATATTAGCTTCATAAATATTATTTGATGACTCGAAATCATTTTCAAATATATAGATATTAGGTTTGAAATTGGTCACATAAAACTTGTAAGTAGGGATGACAATGAATCCGAGCAGATAGGGAGCGCGTGTGTTTGAGCTCATCCTCGTGAGCCGAGTTCGCTCACAAGCGTCATAAAGACAGATCAGGTATTTCAATTTTAAAGAAGGAAAAAACATGATAAAATCTGTTTTCAAAAAATAAACACGGAAAAAGTATATATTTTTCAATCGGTTTTCAGAACATATTTAAATTAAAAATTTTATCATAAAAATATAACCAAAATAAATTCAAGTTTGAAACATAAAACAAATTAATTCACGGGTCGCAACCCGTTAAGCTCGGCCAATTATGAGCCAGCTCATGGGCTAGGCCCGAGCCACCCTTTTCTAGCTCAATGAGCCGCTTGGTGCTCGGCTCTTTGTTCTACAAATCAAGCTTGGAGTTGGGCAAGGCAAACAGACATTGCTCTTTGCTCTTTCTATCTCTCTATTTATACATCTAGCTATACCTAACTGTCATTTTTCTAAGAATAGTTATACAATTGCCATTTATAGGTATATAGCATATTTCCATAATCAATCTTATTTATTTGAGGAAAAGAAAAAAGAAACACTTGATAAAGTAAACAAACTTATTGTGCTTATTTGATAAAATTTCGTTTACTTCTAAACTGATTAAATTTTAATTTTAAGGTTAGCTTGCGGGGGTTGAGGGTGCGCTGCCCCTCTTCAACCGACTAGTCAGGTCGTGGGCCCAAAAAGGAATTCTGATTTTCATATATGTATGAAATAAATTTTTCTTGTATTAATATGATTTGTAAACTATTGTAATTTTTATTAATATTTTTGAATTAAATTATTAATAAGTGGAATTGTATTTAGAATAATGAAATGTTAACTTTCTGAAAAAAAAAAATAATAATTCCACCTTGTGCGGAGTCCGCACTGTGCGTAGGTGCGGACACCAGGTCCGCACATCGCAGACATCGTGTCTGCACAGCGTGGACACCAGTGTCAGTGTTGTGTGGACACCAATCTCCGCACAACTCAGAGAATTTATTTATTTATTTATTTTGCTTAGATTGAAAGTCAACAATTGTGGGCATGGTATATGAAGAAGTCCAAATTACTCTTAAACCTTATATGAATAGTAGAGGATTGGTAAGGATGAATTGGGTAGGGAAAAAAGCTTCACAAATGAACAGTGAATAGTGGATTTACTCTTTTAAGATAATAGAGATTATTAATATTAAAAATTTGGATTATTATCTAATTTTTAAATAAAAAACATATAAATTTTATTTTTGAATTGTAATTGTAAATTTAAAAAATCTGGATGTAATTTCCACCTTTTGAATTACAATCCTTACAAATCTGCCCGGTGAAATTCCCACGTATAAAAATCTAAATTTTGGGCCGACATTTTGTCTGGAAGGCTATTGGGAAAAAAACCCGAATACTGTGTATTTGCTTAACCCGAATTAAACAGTGAAGATTTCAAACTTCATCACGACGAGGGAATGGACTCCGTCACCACGACGGAGGCGGCGCTTCTTTCCAAACTCCAGTCCTCCAGTGACCTCACGGATCTCCACCACGCATTCACCTTACACCTCGAGCCCTTTAGTATTCATCTTAAACGCACCACCATCAAAAAAACCTCAAAATCCAATTCTACTGACGACCAGCGCGCCATACGAAACCTTGCAAAACAGTTCTTACCTTTTCTTCACAAATCCCTCTCTCACATTCCCAAACGCCTCTCCGAATCCCCTAAAATTTCCCACCATTCCGCCCTTGGACTCTTCGATGCTTATCGCCTCTGCCTCAACTGCCTTGAATTGATAGCACCGGAGCTTGCTGGTAATTCCTATCCAGTTCAGGTTCAGAGGCTTCGGTACATACACTGTTTGGAGCACTGGGAGTTGTACGAAGATGCACAGACAGAGAGTTTTTCCGTGCTCGAGAGCTTTCAGAGGATTGTTAAAGGCGATTCAAAGGGTAAATTGAGGAAATCCAAGACACTGTTGGTTCCTGAAATTAATGAGAAGAGCGTTGATAAAGAATTTACGGTTTTAGTGTTGGAAACTGTCGTGACATTAGTGAAGTGTGCCTCAAAGAGTCAGAGTAAAGAGGATGCTGACTACTGGAGAGTTATTGCTTTGGCAAAGCAATCCCAGCCATTGTTCAAGTATGATTATATACACTAGTTCGCACATATATGTATATGCATAGGATTAGGCACACGCACATTTCTTGAAGTCACCTATTCCTTCATGGTCTTGCATATTATTAGTTATTTTGAACTATTGCAGTACAAACTAGTCTGTCATTTACACTATTATGATTATTGATGTTTCTGCAAACAATTCAGGGTTTTAGAAGCCAAGGACCGTGAGAAATTCCACCAATCACTTGTGTTGTATTTACATAGAATTGCTGTGTTTTTGGTTGGGGAATTGACCTTTTTTGAAGTTGATTTGACAATCAAGTTTTGTTTGACGACCTTTGAAGCATATAAGCAATCATCTGTCCAAGATGACATGTACAAGGTGAAAATAATATAATTCTAAAGCTAGTGGATTTTGTTTGTGTTATGCTCTAGTTGTTGTTATTGTTTTAATACTTGATTATTTTGTTTTTCTTGCTCTAGTTTGCAGGCAAGATCTGTTCTTATCTGTTCTTGCAACAAAATGACGAATGCATTCACAGCGTTATTGACATATTGAAATGTGTGTTGAACTTTATGGCCACCGAATGCAAGGTAATTCTAGTATAATAGACTTAGTTCTTCGTTTGCAATTATTGACAATCTTTCAGATAACGAGTATGCACGTCAGGGCATTTGTGGTGAATTGAAACGAAAAATATGAACTATTTGCAGCCGTTCATTTTACAAGTGTTTTGTAAAATATGACAAGGCATAGGAAGATCATAATTTGCTAAGATACAGCTTGTGTTAGATTACATAAATATTCCTCTAAAATAATTAGAAGTTTCCATAAACTGGAGGGGGTTCAATTTGTATCAACATACACAGTTTGCATGGTTAAGAGAAAGTGTTCAAGCATTTTGTTTTTAATATTTCTAGGAGTCTTATATCCTGCATGGAAATTTGATAAACAATTCACGGGATAGATTACTCTAGGTGCCTTGATCTACATTAGTTGTTTTAACTGTAATTAATGTTTCCTTTAAATTAAGCTGTTCAATACTTTGTCACTTTAGAAAGTATCTTGTCAGAGTGGTAACTTAATAGGCTTAATCTTTACTTCGCAGGTTGGAATGGAGAAAGCAAAACTGGAATTTTTGGAACTTGTCTATTATTGTGTAAATAAATGTCGAGCTACAACTTTGAATATTTGTGATGCTGTTGCAGAGTATTTGAATGAATTAGGTGACCACTTTTGTGAGGTATCTCTTTTTGCATGTTCTAGTGATGCGCTTCTCAATATATGGGCTTACATTAATTGAGCAAAGTGCACTGTCTGACAATTTTTTTTTGTTCTGCTTGGAGGCTTTTTCGACCATTAATTTGATTATGAGGCTTCATGCGACTGGATTGTTAATGAGTCCATTCATTTGTCGGTCAAAGGGGGAAAAAGTTGCAAATTCAAGCAATATTAAGGATAGATCTGCCCTTCAATTCTTGCGGAATAAAGGGGACATGCTTCAGCAACTCAGTGGTTTACTTGATTTAGCAAAAGGCCAATTCAATATTGGTGGCAAAGAGAACAGCTTTCATGAAAGAGTGTCATATTTATCTTCTTATTATGATGCTCTCAAATTTTTGTGTCAGCCAATTGCTGAATGCATCCATTCTGAAAGAACAGAGATTTTTGCCGAGACAGATGGTGCATCCTACTGGACCAACCTAGGAAGTATTCAGGATGCATTTCAACAATTATGCAATATCTTTCTCACTTATCAAAGGTATTGCATTTTTATGCTCCTCTATGTTTTGACCCTTCTCTCTCTCTTTTAAAATGTATCTAGGGTGTGTTTGATCCACATTATTTTGGAAAAATATATTTTGAAATAGTAAATTGATGGAGAATGTGTGGTTGAAAAAGAATGAAAAGTTATTGATGTGATGGAAAATATTATTTTATTGAAGAATGTGTGATTAAAAATGAGTAGAAAAATAAGAATGAAAATTTTAATGTGACTTAAACAGAGGCTAGATAAAACTTTTGAAAAGTCAAAATATGCTTTTGAAATTAGTAAATTGTTTTTAAATGTGTTTGAATAATTTTCTAAAAGTTATTTTCTGACTAAATGAAGCATATATTTGATATGATTTTTGAGAATTCAAAAAAAAAAAAAAAAATTTGAAATTCAAAAGTTGCTTTTGGATCTAATCTTGTTAATTTTACTGCGTTTCTTCTAATTAAAGAGCTTTTAGATAAAGTTGGTACAATGTGACTTTTTTGAGATAGTTTTTTTAATAACTAATTTCTAAACTCAATTTAAGTTAATTTCATTAGAAAGTTCTATAAAAAAACAAAAATTATGCCAAACAAATTCCAAGTCAATATAGCTAAAGTACATTTATTCTCTTATATCAACTTTGACATCTTTTTGTTTTTAAAAAATTGTAGACGAAAAAAGCATTTTATTAAATTGTCCAATGTTACTGCGTGATACAATACAAATAATGATTTAAAAGATGACGTACGTGGAACACTTTGATTCGAAATTAGGCCACATTGAAATGGTCAGAAATTGGGAATTACAATCTCTTCCTGTTCTAAACTCGTATATTCTCCAAGCCCCCCCTTTTCCCAGTCAAAAAATCTCCTCTTTTCCACAACTTTTCTTATTTATATCCCCCCCTTTCCTTGCCACTGCATCACTACACACATCTTTAGATCTTCACAATTCTCTGTCACTCTCCAAGTTTGAGTTTCTTGAACAGGGGTTTTTCAGCTTAGAATTTTCCTCTTTTTGAAGCCATTTGTGATCATTAAAACAACTAAACCAGATTCCCCATTTCCATTTGAGCTCAGAGATTCAATTTCATGACATTTTGCTATATTTTATTGTGAAGTTCTGTTCTTGGTATGTGGGAATTTTTCTCTGTTTCTAGTATCGGTTTTAAATTGGATTTTCTCCCTTTTGAGCCATTTTTTTTTCTTTTTTTAAGCTACTGATTCCGATACCCTTTTGTCCATTTGAGCTCATTCTTGGTTGCTTTCTGATTCTGAAACTTAATTTCACGTTTAGTTCTGATTTTTATTATCTGGGCATGATCTTGATTTAAATCACTTGTATCCCTTTTACCAGATTGTATGTTCTTGGCCTTAGTCAGCCCTCCACAATTGAAAACCTCAAGAAATGGAAAAAATTGGTAGTTTGGAATGCAAGACTGTTATCAGCGAGTTAACTCAAGGTAGGGAACTGGCAAACCAGCTTAAAAACCGACTTTATCCTGCAAATTCGCGCGAGGCCTGCGGGTTTTTAGTGGAGAAAATACTTTCTTCCTATGAAAATGCTCTTTCATTGCTAAATTGTGTGGCTATTCTGGAAGAAACTTCGCAAGTTTCTGCAGCCATTTTGAAGTCACCTAATTCCCTTGTTGGTAAACCTATCAGTGAGGGCTTCTCTAAGGAGCAAAACCAAAGAGATGTATTCAAGAAAAGGTATCATTTCGCCCATTTATTACCAATTTTGAGAAGTTCGGTTAAATTTAAAAAGCAGTATAAGTTGCTTTTTTAAGCTTTCGATTGCCAAATAGTTTTAAAAAGTCACTTTTTCAGATAACTTTTAGGCTTAGCCAAGCATGGGTTAAACTGATCTTTATTCATTTGGGTTATCTTTTTGAATTTACAGAAAGATATTGCCTAAATGGAGTGAAGAAGTTCGTGTTTGCTCCGTGACTGGACAGGAAGGTCCTCCTGATGATGGATATAACTGGAGAAAATATGGGCAGAAAGATATTTTAGGTGCTAGTTTTCCAAGGTGAGGATTTTATGTTTGTATCTTGTCTAGAAAGTAGCCTATTGTTAGCGGTTTTTTCGTGCATATCTAAAAAAAGGAGTTAAAATCGTGTTCATTGTCTCGTGTAATCTGGTCCAGCACCAAAACATGCCTAGATAGTACAATTATGAGATATTTATTATGTTAAATTGGATATGATTAAACATTATCAAGAAACAACGGTATATGATACGTTTGTCCCTTATCGTACCAAGTCTAATAACTCGTCAATTCATGACATGACGAAGTACAATTTAAGGTTCATTGAACAAGTGGGAGGAAAAACTCGAGGAAGGTGGGATTTAAGAATAGTCTAATGGTCTGAGGATTTGACTTTGAGGTTGAGATTTGAGTTGTTGTCCAAAATTGAAGTCACTTGAATGTTTCTGCCTTCTGACTTCTCAACGAATTTGCAATTCCCTCGCCTTTTTTGACATGCCAACTACTCTTAAATACACTGTCCTTGAACTTACCAAGTTGGAGAAGTATAGTCACTTGCCTCGTGACTTATGATAGATATGAGTTAAATACCTCAGGAATGAAGAACGGACAAAAAAATTAGACATCAATAGGGTACCCTTGTTGCCAATTTTCGTTTCTTGAAGATTAACATATAACTGGTAAACTATGTTCGATATGTATGGTGTGAAAGGGTTCTTAACATTTCATACATATTAAGGAATTTCAGAACCAATCGGTCCGGATCTAATCAAGTGTATGTTATTACAGGGCATATTACAGATGCACTCATCGCCATACACAAGGATGTTTGGCCACGAAACATGTCCAGAAATCAGATGAGGACCCCTCAATGTTTGAGGTCAACTATAGAGGAAGGCACACTTGTATTCAAGAAAGGCTAAAACACAACAAAGAAGATTATAATGTAAAGGAAGAAGACAGCAATCATAGACCAGGCATTAAAGTTGAAACTCCAGATTTGAATCCTAAGGAGGAAATAGTTCCTTCCTTCTCCTTTCCTTCGACCCCAATTATATCAGACAATTTGGAAACTAAATTCCTTTTAGAGCCTGCCAAGGAAAGCAATTTCACAGAAAGTTGTACGTTTCCATTTGTATCCCCAGCAACATCTGACTGTAACTATTTATCGGAATCACTATGCCAGATGGACGACTTCTGGGTTGATTGCAACTTGCAAAGCCCAGAATCAGATTTTACTAATATCGTTTCGACTCCAACTTCAGTCACCAATTCCCTGTTCAGAGACTGGGATTTCACAGCTGATCCGGTGGAGTTGGATCCTAGTTTCACCCTCGACTACTTTTGACTTCAAAGCACAGATTCATAAACTCAGCAAAGAGCATGAATGGTAGCCAGGTGTCAAATATTGGCTGCAATAAAGTGCTTCTGTACCTGTGGATCCCATCCTGCACTCAGTTGAAATATGTTTATATAAGTAGGTAGATGGCTACAATGGCTTGGGGAATTTGAGTCTCCTATGGTGCAAGTGTTGGAAAAGTGGAATTTAATTAAAGCGTGTATTAACAAGAATAGAATGCTTTTGTTAGAATAATAAACACGTGGTTTTGTTAGAGGAATTACTCTTGTAGCATGTGCTTTACAAAAGATTCATTTTACTTTGATCGTCTTGATCCTCCCTTCAAGCCCTTTAGTTTTTTCTCATGCTCTTCAAGAGCTTTTTTCATGTGCGTGGACACAATAATAAAAAATCTTAATTGAACCTCAATATATAGAATTTTGTTACTTGTACACGAAAAAAGTGTACTTAAACGGTTATTAAAAATGATGTGGAGGGAAAAGATTGTACAAAAAACGTTGATTGTTTTTTAAACTGACAAATGACAAAGTATCACGTGACATTATGTAATCCATTATATAAATCCTGATGTATATGTAACAAGATTCATATATATATATATATATATATGTATGTATGTATACCTTCTTACAATCCGAACATAATTTGGATATGGAAACACCCATATACTAAAAGGAAGATTCCTTTTAGTTCTAATTCAAATCAAGAGCTTTCCATATACAAATGGCACATGCGTGGCCACGCGACTCGTTTTCGTACAGTTGATTCTTATTTTGAAGCCACCAAACTTAATCGGATCCAATTAAACTAAGCTCCAATAAATTAAATCTTAACTCAATCAAATCTTGATCAATCGATCAATATAATTTCTTAATCATGTTCTATTTTACCAAAAGAACGAGTTTGCACCCTCTGTCCAATTGAAATTATTTAAGCTACATATAAACAATAATTATATCATCTTATTTAATGTTCTTATGCATTATAACGTAGATCATGTCAATATTGGAACAAAATTAAATTACCAACAATTCACTTTTCAAATATATATAAATCCTCGCATCTCGTTTTCATTTAATAATCAATGTCGAATTATTGAGCTCACATTTAAATTTCCACTAAAAAGACCTTTGAGGTCATGATTGTTCCTCCAGTTAAAAAAGGTTTGATATTCCATATCGCAAATATTTCATGTTATTTTATTTTAATTCCCAAGGCACCAAGGTATTTATCAACAATTTGATCTCATTCATCGATACCTCAAAAAACTTCAATTTAGTATTCAAAGTTCATTACCCGCTCGGGATTAAGGTCATGCGTACAACATTAAGGTGAAATTAAATTTACGTGGTCAATTGCGGAATTAAATTTCAATCCAACACATTCAAAAAAATGTATACTCAATCTTTATAATTAAAATCAAAGACGAGCTTTAATAAACTTAAGATAATATCATCAAAGTAAAGTGTGTGTCTTTATTTACACGTCTTGGACAATAAAAATTAGATCGAATGATAAATCTAGTCCACTTCGATGGAGATTAAAATCAAAATTTCAGTAATTTTGATAAAAAAAAATGATGAAATGTGTGGTTAAACAGTCATAAACCCATAAAATATGTGTTTGAAATCAATGGTTGACTTTGATTTAGATTAAATTCTAGATTTTAGTTTTCACCAAATAGGGGCCTAATTTTTTCATGCTTGACAACTTAAGCACTCTATTTATTAGATTAAATCAATCCATGAACAAATAAAAGTTCAAATTAATACAAACAATTTATGAAAAATAAAAAATATTTTATTTCAAAAAAAAAAAAAAACCAGCAAAAACCTATCCAACAGTGGAAAATCTGGAATCATTCTGTATTTGCTTATTTTTAACCGAATTACAAGCTTTTCGAAACCAAGAGAATTGCATGCTTTGGTACTGAAATCATTATTTTCCCGATTAAATGTTCGACAAATAAACTTTTTAATTGAGCAACAAAGTTTAATCTTTTGCACACATTTTTGTAGTACACCTAACTAGATTTTTTAAGTTGAATAAATTTCCGAGGTGTGATTCCCATGTTGAAATTTTTCATAAAACTTAAACTTTATAAATTTTAGATCCATTGATTTGTATCTTAAGTAATAAATCTTGATCTTCAAATCTTGATTCCTTGTTCTTCAATTCAATTGCTGTAAACTTTCTTTTTGATTCTTGACTGTGGGTTTATGGATCTTTCTTTTCAATATGTTTTCTCTTGTATTCTTGTGATGGTGGGATACACCAAGAATGAGAAATTCGCATATGAATCGGAGATCATAACTCTCTCTATATATAGTTCCATATGTATTTAGCTCATCATCAAATACAAACGATAATGGATCCGATCTCTACACATATAATCCGCCCCACACTTTATTTAGATGCCCAAAACCGGATTACTTAATGTGGAAATTATACCTAACTACATTTTTTAAGTTTCAATTTCAAAATTCAGATGTAAAGTTTTTTAATACAAAAATCAGATAATAACATAATTTTTAAATATTAACAATAATATTATAAAATAAATCTACAAACACCCCAACCCACCCAAATTCAAATTAATCTATACAACCCACCTAACCTACCTTCGTTTACCTCAAACCCTAATTTCCCTTTCTCTAATTTCCCTACTCTTCCCCAGCAACACAACTCCGGCGTGTAGGCACAACCGCTGCTTCATCTTAGTGGATGCTCAGCTCTTTGCCTCAGTGGATGCTCAGCTCTGTCGATTCGCCTAAGTGGATGCGCTATCGGATGGTCACAGCGCCGGTGGAGTTGCGGCGTGGCGTTACAGAGCAAGATCAGCTTTGCGCAGCGGAGTTGAGGCGCGATGATGCGATGCGCCTTAGTGGTTTTTCCTAGTCACAATGCCACTTGTGGATCTAAACTTTTCTCCGGGGTTGTGGCTCACAGTGGCAATTTGGACTTTTCTGTAGTGATACGGATGACAGCGCTGCTTGTGGAGGTTTCTGTGGTGATTTTGCGGTGCTGAGCGGTGGTTTTTGTAATGATTATTCGACATGTTTTGTTGCAGGTTTTGAGGTGTTGGCGGTGCAGACAATGATAGTGTGATGTAATGGTGGCGACGACGAGTTTGTGAAATTTTTGGTGGGGTGGTGTAAATGGAGATAGAGGAGATGGTGGTGGTGGTGGTGGTGTGTTGTAGGTGGTGCGGTGGTGGTTGGGCGATGATTTTATTGATTTTTGGGAAGTGATATGGTGTTTGGGCAACGGTATTAGATCTTGTTGGTGCGGTGGTGACGGTGATTTTGTTGGTGGTTGTGGTGATGAGGTGGTGGTGGTGGTGTTGGTGAATTTGAAGTTGAAAATTTGTTGGAGGTGGTCGACGGCGAATATGGTAGGGTTGGATATATTTTTCGATTGTGGTGGTAATGGTTCCGGCGACATGGGTTCGATTGTCATGTTGTTGGTGGCAATGGTAAGGTGATGGTCACAAGTGTTGGTGATTGTCACATATTATTTGATCGTTTGTGACCATTAAATTCATTAATTTGTGACCGATAAATAATATGTGACCAATTAAAAATATAAATTGTGACAAAAAATAATGTGTGACATAAAAAATTGTTAATTTATGATCGATAATTTGACATTTTGTGACTGTCTAGTAAGTTTTGACTTATAATATTTGTGATTTGTGATCGATGAATAAGTTGTGACGTACAATTTTTTTTATTTGTGATCGATGAACAAATTGTGACTTTAAAAATTTTTGAATTTAATCGTAAAATAATTTGTGACCTATAGAATTTTTGATTTGTGATCGTAAAATAATTTGTGACTTATAAATTTTTTGATTTGTGACCTTAAAATAATTTGTGGCGTTTCAATTTTTTCTTTGTGACCGATGAACAAATTGTGATGTATAAAATTTTTGAATTGTGACTGTAAAATAATTTGTGACATATAAATTTGTGATTTGTGACAAATTAATAATATGTGACCAAATTATATGGAATTGTGATCTTAATATATTTAATTAATAAAATATATGTTTAATTAATTAATTTATAAATAAAATTTGAAATAGTCTGAGATTTGAAAATTTAAACATTGATCTCTTAAATTTAAAAAAAATCTGAAATTTTAAATTTTATCTCTTAAATTGGAAATTGGTAAATTAAATCTCTTAGTTATGAAATCTTCTTACTTAATTCTTTATTAGATACTTTAATTTTGGACTTAACTTTAAGATAGTCTTCATACTCAATTAATTACATATGTCGGTCCACGTATTAAATAATGGGGTACTTACAAAAATACCCTTAAAATTATGAATGTTTTGAAAAATCATATGAAAAGTTTTTAGAAAGTAAAAAATATTGTGTAAAATGAAAAAGTGACGCAATGTCACTTTTTTTTATAAAAAATGTCACTTTTCTTATTTTAAAAAAAGTGACTCAAACTCAAAAAAGTGAAAAAAAAAAAAAAAGGTGACACTCTCTCTAAAAAAGTGATACAAACTCAAAAAAGTGACATACCAAAATAGCAACATTCATTTGTACAGTACCAGTAATCATGTTCTTAAAATAATGAGCACGTCCAGACCAATCCACATGCTAATTATGTTAGAAAAATATAACATATTATTTTTTTTTTATCTTCTTAAAAAGTGACAAAAAACTAAAAAAAGTGATGCAGTGTTTGTCATTCAAAAAAGTGATAGAAATTTTAAAGAATTGACAAAAAAGTAACAAACACTAAAAAAGTGATAAAAATTCAATAAAGTATAGAAATTCAAAAAAGTGACGAATACTAAAAAAATTGACAAAATTAAAAAAAGTGACAAAATACCAATTAAAACATTAGAATCAATTCGATAAAATGACAAAAAAAATAAAATAAAATAAAATGACAACCACAGTCTCACATCTTCCTCCATTCACCACCAAACATCTTTAAGTTAGTTTGCCGACAAAACATAGATCAAAACAACAAACATCTTTAAATCAATTCATCATCACCGCTATTTACCAATTCAGTCAACCCATTAATCATATAAAAGTTTTTTTGGAAGTAAAAATATTGTATAAAATTAATTGTATACAACGTCACTTTTATTAAAAAGTGATGTTTGTCACTCAAAAAAATGACACACAATATTAAAAAAAGTGATAAAATTTTTTTTAAAAAAAAGTGATTTAAATTCAAAAGAGTGACAAAATATCGTTCAAAACTTTAAAATATATCATTTTATCCAAATTCAACTGCTCCAACTCTACCTCCACCTCCATCGCGCATATATATGCGGTTTGTAGAATAAAAGGGGAAAACATGATAATCAATTTATAACAAGTGCAACTTTATTTATAGCTATGATAGTCACAACTAGAAAGCAACAAAGTGCAGTGCAGCCTCATCCCATTAGTTCCACCCAGTTCTCTTGCACCATATATCAAATATGACAAATGTGCTAACATCACAATTCAGCAGGGAATCACAGAATTTGCAATAATTAATAGTCTGTTTAGTTTAAACTAAATTTATGCTTATGGTTCCGAATTCAAATCCTAGCCTCCCATCATTTTCCCCAAAAGACAAGTAAATCCAAATAGTTGCCATTTCAATCCCATTTAAACTTTCACATCAATTTTTACAGACATTACACATAATGAAAATAACAAAAAAACTCAATTTACTTCCAAATCATCGTATTTAATATAAAAAAAAGATCACCATTTGGCATGAACAGCGACTTTCAGCGCGGATGGCTAAGAAACAATACACAGTCCCTCGGTTGCAATATTATACAATACATAGAGCTGCAATTGCAAATCATTCAACACCTTATAAGCTACCTTATTGGCTGCAATATTCACCACAAACGCCGTTGCCGCACTAAATTCCTCATCCAACTAAGTACTCCATTCCTCCGGAGTCATCATCACAGTCACTATGATCACCAACAATTGAGCTTCCATAATCTAATTCTTTACTTTCACGAATCAACGACTCTTTTTCCTCCAAAACCTCAGGAGACGAAGTCCGAATTTTTGTCTATTGCGGTGATTTTCCACCAAATCGATGTCCCTCCCGACCCCATTTGCTTTAATTCCACGATTAGGTATAGTGGTTGCTGCAGTATCTCCAACTTGATGGATCCATGTGATTTAATATATTTATACAAAGATTAAGGTCGATCTGTATTATTCTAGAGAAAGAGGATGGATGAATATAGAGATAGAGAAGAGAGAGCACGGTGGAAAATAATTAGGGTTTAGTTTGTTGACAGTGTAAAATTAATGTTAAAATAAAGTATTTTATACTTTGTAATTATTTTTGGAATGATTTTTCTAAAGGACCTTATATTTAGAGTATATAGTCTAATTTTCCCTTAAATAATTTCCCATCCCATCCTCCTGGCACAGTGAAGACTGCTCTCTACTATTTTCCCAAGATCATATCTGTACTGGAATCCCATTTCCTCCAGCTTCTTTGAGCCCCATCCAGTTTCTCTCTTTGTATCTTCAATGAACCTGAAATAAAATGGTCAAAATGAAACTTTTGTAATCTCTATACCAATTAGAATTGTGAGTTCGTAGTGGCTCAATGTCGTCGATGTCTGGTGTAGCCTTGTTTTAGCCTAATATCCATGTATAAAGGTACTATTTGGTAGAGACGACACTTCCAGGCGAAAGTTCTGCCAGACTTCAGTTGGGGTCAAAGAAATAAAGTTTTGAAGCCTTGACAAAAGAAGAAACCACGAAAAAAGTTGAAATTCTTACTCTTGAGAGATTCTGATTTCCGGGTAACATTTCTGGACATGAGACGCAATATCAGCTGTTTTTAAGAAATCGCTGGCGCATAGGAATCTTCCATTGGTATGTGGATTCTCCATGCAGAAGATATGGGCTTCAACCGCGTCTTGTATATGCAATATTGGTAATTTTCCGAGCAATTCCTCCAAAAACCTCAGAAATCGATACCTTGTACTGTCATTTGCGAGTTGTGATATCAGGACACCCATGCTTTCAGCCATAAACGATTGAATAGTATCCCCTCCCACAAGACCACAAGCAAGACTTACTACCTCTATACCCTTTCCATTGAAACTCAACGCTTCTTTTTCCGCCAATGTCTTGGAATTTACATAATCCTGAAATATCAGAGACGAATTCATTAAACTTGAAAAGAATATCACATCCGGATACACTGCTGACCTTTCTTTATTTTCGAAGCAAAAAGATAAATTTCATTATTTAATATCACCAATCACACAACGTGGAATACAACGAGGTCAAACGAACGGAAGCAGTTTAGGAAGCTAGCTTGTGGGCCATCCTATTCCCCTCGCGAGGAATATAAAGACAAGAGCCACAACGAAATAAGATGCTTTTTACTCTTTGTTAAAAACAAAATATTGAGTTACATAACATCCAAGAGAAATAGACCACCATCAAGAGATTACAAACATACATGGATAAAGTCATTGCCGTAAAAAATTGAGAGATTGAGAGGAGTCCAACAAGTTTCGTCTATTGAATCCTTAAAGCCAGAGCCATCGTTGTTTAGTGCTGACGCTGCTACCACAGAGGCAGTGTAGACGAGTCTCTTCACTGATTCTGATCTTATGCAGGACTGCACGATGCTCTTCACCCCTGCTACTGCGGCCTCGGAAGTATTTTTGTACTGCATAAAACGCAATAATTTAAAGAATTCAATAAAAACTGAGCTCCAAAGAGATTGGAAAAGTAGCTCAATCAGTGGATTATGACCTTGATTAAAGGGAAGATTCAAACCTGAGAGTTGTGCGCGTTATGTTGCAATGGAGTTGCCAAATGGATAACAGCTTGACAGTCTTGAATTGCCAATGCAAACGAATCATGATCATATATATCTGCCTCGAACAATTTTAGCCTTGTTTCAGCATGAGGAAGACCCTTGAGAAGCCCCACTTTTGGGGGTTCACCTGGAGTTCAATTTTCACAGCAATCAAGTTAACATTTGAGAGAAATGTTTGATCCATCATATATGTTTAGAACTATGAACCAAAGCTAATTTCACAGACACTGTATAACTTTTCTGTACAAGTTCTCTAAGGGTTCGTTTGATTGTAAGGATGAAAAATGGGTGGAAAGAAAATGAATTCCAGGGAAAGTAATTGCCTATAAATTGTTTTGCAGGGAATTGTTAATTAAGTATGTTTGATTGTTATAATTTTCTATCCGGAAAATTTTTAAATTTTATGTTCGTTTGGCTTTGTTTTATATGGAAATTGTCCATTAAAGTGATAATTTTTTCCACAATTGGTTATAA